>JANTPZ010005858.1:0-11963 GCA_025593235.1 Vachellia pachyceras
CTCAATTCAAGACTGAGGGTCCTCCACTTAATACAATCCTTGTGGACAAGGATTTTTCATTGGGAGGGAAGTATTGATATATGTCATTTTATATATTACTGCTATTTACTGTTATTGCCTAGGATTAAGCTTCTAGAAAGGGTGAATTGGTAAAGACAGCTCATAGTTAGTTAGAAGAGAGAGAATAGTGAGTCTGAGAGGGAATATACACTGTGTACCTTGCCCCTTTCCGTTTTCGTGAATGAAATTCTGAATATTCCTCTTCTTTCGATATCAGAAACTCTGAAACTTTGTTACTGCAATTTGGGTAAGATGGATAGGACTTTAAAGTGAACAGTGGATTCACAGCTGATGACTCGCAAATAGTCGCCATTGCCAAAACTCGGAACTCAGAATCGCAATACGTACCGTTCAATACCGGGATGAGAGGGAGAGCCAGCGAGCCACCCAGAGGGACGGAATGGGACTACACATTTATCCGGGTGAGAGGATTATGAATACATACTTTATAAAGAAAACGTATACGTTTGGAACATACTGTTAAACCTGCGTTTACATTTTACAAATGCTCAAACCAACAAGTCCAATAGTAAATAAAATGCCCCTGTATGTTAGGTTTTTTTTTTTTGGCAAGTCTTGGTATCTTTTTGTTACGGGGAAGGCACAATTTTACTCCGAAAATAACCATTGAAGATCGTTGGATATCAGGAAGTTTTTTTAGCTCAATTATGTTTTGAAAATATTAAAAGGTAGTGGGAAAGTTAATTTTGACCCGTTAGTTTGGCTGATGTAGCACAATAAACACACTCAATGCAGCCACCCCCATCCCTCTCTCTTCATCACCTCCACCACCATACTCCTGGTTTGCAAACTAATCCCTATTTTTTACATCAGATCCAATATTTCTTAGGTAGAGATAATGTCACGGCTTCCAAATCGACCAACCAACCACCCTAAGAAAGATCATGAAGCTTATTTGCGGGATGTGCAGAGAGAATACAACTTCAGGAATTACAATAATTTCCAAGAGCAAGAAGAACTAGAACAACTACGACCAATATTCAACTCATGCAGAAAATAGTAGCAACAAAAACTCAGTCCAAACAATCACAAAAAAGAAAAAAATAACACATGATTCCATTCAAATCCACATCAAACTACAAATACAACAACATTCTCCACAGCTAAAATCATTTGAAAGAGGAAGTACCCTTTTGAATTGATAAAGATTGTATGCCCGATAAATAACTTGAGTCATACCAGTTCAATACCCAACAAATAACAGCAATCCAAAATGTGATTCACTGAGAGTCCTAATGGTCAAACATTTAGGGACCACATAGGGCCACACATGGAGCTGGTATCTATTGCTAGCTTCCCACCAACGTCGGATCAGATGGTTAGAATCTGAAGATCTAACGTTTACTATCTCAAGATTCTGGAAGGTCGTTGGACAAAGTCAATAGATGATATTAGATAATGATCAACTATTTATTTTTGCCTTAGCTTCCATTTGAATGCATTGTATTTATAATCTTGTTGGTGGCCAGTTTCTTTCGACCTAATTTAATTTTAATTATCAACTTAGATTTACTCAAATAAAGATGTTGAAAGATGAGTCAAGTGCAGTGGATATAGCGGCATTGACAGATTCCTTAGTCTGACAGATAAGGTAGCCAACTCCACCATGGTCGACACGAACGCGAGAGATGTCACCGTAGATTTATAATCGATATTTGAGATCAAGAATAAGGCAATCTAAATGGAGATCCATAACCACCACCGCTCAAGTTTGCAACGGGCTTGTTGCATTCTTGTTGGCACCATCGTCGACGACAGGTTATGAGCAAGATTGGGAAGAGGTCGACACTGATTGAGCGTCAATTATATTGAGAGTTCAGAGCATGGTGAGGGATTTCTCTAACTTGCGACCCATGTTGTAGCTGCAAGAGAGGATCTTTACACCAAGCATTATCTTCACTTTGCTTTATTGGATTTGTTTGAAACAATGTTTTCAAAAGTTAAACGACATTTAACAGTTTTTTTTGTAAAATGAGATAATCTCCTCCACATATTTACCTTGATTTACATAAAAGTATTTATCTACCACGTTCCTAAACAGATCCATTATCTGATTTGGTAACCCGGTGATCTTGGCTCCAAACAGCAATTTGCAAAAGCTGGTTAAGGAAAAGAGAGGGGGAGGAAAGAGCTGCGGCAAGGAGGATAAGGTGGCAAGAAAAACTGCTTTTTTGGAAGATGATGTGGCGTTAATCAAGTGCCATGTGTCAATGTAAGTAAAAGGCAATGGTCAAAGTTAATTTATCTAACGGCTAGGGTGGAATTGCTACCTTTTTTTTAATAAAAATTCGGTCTTGAGTGGTTACTTCCAGTGTAAAAGTTGACCTTTACCCTTTTGTTATTCAGTACTTAAAATTTAGGCTATTTTAGATTTTGTTTAATGAAATAATCGGTATAAACAAATGAAGAATCCTCTTTTTATATAACAGAAAATTCCTCTTTTAAACCTTTGTTCCTTGCGCATTCTTGATATTTTGTCGAATGAATAATGAGTAATAGTAGTGGCATTCATTTTTAATCTGGTACATTAAAAGATTGGGAGATTTACACTACGTAAAATTGTAAAAAAATACAGTAAGATATTTATCTTTTTATATATACAGAAATTTATGAGGAAAGAGTTTACGGATTCCGAGATTGATTTAAAGAATCCAAGAAGAATTTTTAGATTTCAAAATATTTTTACGAATTTCAAGATGATTTTATCCTGATTTACGTGTTGGAAAGAAGTTATTTCCAAATCAACACAATTTCTATAACAATTAAATATATATATATATAGATATATCGCTCATAATTTAGAACACGTCGAATCCACATAGAGACCCAAAATCAGCATGAGATTTCCATGAGAGAAGACAACATCCTTGAAAGGAAGAAAAAAGCTGAAACATCTGGAATTAGCTCGCTGGAACAGGCCCTGGTTTGAAGTATCTTTGGAGAAGTGACTGATGTTTAGCCTGTGCTGTTCATGAATTGACAGGTCAGTATATTAACATCGGATTGTTTAAGGGGTTTTAGGATGAACATCTGAGCTCCTTCCTCCAAACATCTGTGTTTCATCAGTACAACAATTAAGCATTAATGAGTGAAAGAGAGAGTGAAAAATGGTTCTTGAATGGTGGGGTTTACTTGGTAACTCGAGTTGGCACATTCTCAGATGACATGATCACCACCGGAACCTCCTTCATGGCTGATGATTCCTGCAGTTTCCGACACAAAATATCCTTTATATATATGCACCTTCATGCCCTAAATTTGGTAAATGCTGCCTAAATTCACCTTGATTTTCTTCAGTAGATCATAGCCTGTCATCCCCGGCATACAATAGTCTGTGATCACCAGATTTACCTTGGATCTCTGGAAACAATTAATCACATCAGTATCAGCGAAAATTTTAGTTTTATTTGATGGGTTCGTAAAGTTCACAGAAGACTCTGCTTCAAAGTGAGAGTTACTACTCACAGTGTCCTTCTTGACGTTGTCTTCATCATTTTCCAGCCCCAAGAATTCCAATGCCCTCGCCCCATTTTCTGCGGTTGTCACTGATCCCAGCACCATTCATACACATATAAGGGTGAGGAAGAAGAAGAGTAAGAGGGAATGAGGCATTTAGGATATTACCTCTGCAAGAAGAGTTCCTGAGAAGCTTCTCGACAAGTTTGCGATCAACGAGATTGTCATCAACCGCCAAAACATGAGGAACTTCGCCGTTTTCCGTCGTCCAATTCCAAGAAGAAGTAGAGCCTGATGGTATCTTAGAAGCCATATGTTCTCTCCCACCTGACCTCTGTTTTAAGTTTCTTTTTTATGACTAAGAAACGCAGATGAAACAGAGCAAAGCACGTTGCAACAGTATTGATGAGGAGTGCAAGGACGAGGAGAAAGATTAAACGCTTTACTGACAGAAGGTTTCATTCATTCATGGTCTTATATACTTGGAGAGTAAATGCAGATGGAAGTCCGAGGCGACGAATTTTAGAAATGATCGAGAACGGAGATATCTCGTGATCCGTTCCGGGGCATTCCCAACAAGATCCTATATTCCCTATCATGTCTCATTGTCTCATTATTAGTTTCTTTCTTCTGTTCTGTCTCCGCTAGAGATTTCATCATCTCGCCCCCTTTTCTGCCAGTCCATTTATTGAATGGCTATTTGCTGCTATTCCTTTTCCTGCAGAATAACAAAATGTATCTGATCAAATCTCCTCAAAAACAAAAACACAGGTTTAATTTTTACCTTTTCCTGCGGTGAGAGGTTTGGGAGATTTTTAGGTTTTCTTGTCTGGGGCATACAACATTTGGTTCTTACCCGATTTACGTCGTTTAAAATGGTCGGAAATCAATATGACAGATTCTTATACAATTGTTCATCCCCATAAATGAACATGCCCCCTGGATAGAAACTTGCTTTGTCTCCGAGGTTACGTTAAAAGGAAGATGTGGGGAGCAGGTCGTTGATATTATTGGGAAGATGTCTTGCAGTAGATATTTTTATTAATTGATTTGGATCACACTGCCCAGAAAGTGAGATTTACGCAAGCGATGGATGGAGATTCATTAGCAAAAAGATTGATTTTTTCCTTTGGTATGGTGTTGAATTGAGAATATATATGGAGGAAGAAATCCAGGAGCGGAAGGAATGTTGAAAGGATGTGGGATGAGTTGGATGATGCTATGTAATAAAATAAGAGAAAATGAACGAGAGAGAGGAGGGACGGTGCTATTACGTAGGATTGGAACAGTGTATTGCACCGTTCCGTACCTTGAGAAGCATCCCACGTTTGGAAATCTCCATCTCTGTCCGCCAACACAATCCAATCTCCGTTGCTTCTCTGGACAGAATCTAAGGATCCGACTAGCTTGCAAAACGAGTCAAATCTTCCATTTATGTATGAATCCAAACTTCAGAGAAAATTAAATTTTTCAAAGTCTGGAAAGATTGATTTTTAGAGATTTCATTTGAAGATAATTTACACGACAGAACGGTAACAGACAATAAGGATGCCATGATAGGGGTGAAGTATTCAGGGATTGGAAAACCCTGCAGAATTAAAAAAAACATTGGAAATGATTGGAACAAACACATTTAATTGGTGAACGATATTGATATTTGCTTTAGAACAGGCTGCAAACCTTGTCAAGGAGTTTTGGGAAGCAAATCAGTGGGTTGTGGCGGAGGGGAGTCAGAGAGAGGGAGCTTCACTTCGGCTGGATAATGGGACACATTGGAAGCCTCCTGCTGGGAATGGTTTGAAGATAAACTCAGATTGTGCTTTTAATGCAGTGGAGAATAGAGCTGCTATCTCAGTTATTGTTAGGGACTGGCAGGGATGGCTTCTTGATGGCATCACCCGTATTGTTAATGCCCAATCTGTTCCGCTGAATGTATTGCGTTTTTTGAGGCTTTCAGGTATGCGGTGGCTAATGATCTAGACGATGTGATTTTTGAAGCGGATAATCAAGCTATGGTTAACTGTGTGAACAACAACTTGCCTCCTTCGGATTTGGAGGTGTGAAGTGATCCGCATGTTATGGAGTTAAGGAAATTTCTTAGGAACAATTCCTGTGTTTGGATTCCTTGAGAGGCAAATTTAGTAGCCCACTGGATTGCTAAGGCTTCTTTGGGTGGAGTTTGCCAAGCTGATTGGGTTTTTCGGCCACCTCTTCCTTTGCGTCGTCTGATTGAGGAGGATGCGCGCCAAGTGATTTTTGATCCTGGGTGACGTTTGGTTTCTTTAGCTTGGGTCTGCTGTTTGTTGTTTGTTCGCGTCTGTATGTTGGTTTTTGCTGTCCTTGGTAGTTTGTTTGGTTCTGTTGTATTGTTTGGTCGCTTTCTCTGGATTTGGTGTGTTCGGTTTAATTGAAGTTTCTTTATTGGCAAAAAAAAAAAAATACTTTTGCTCTACTCCGCCCACCCCGTTTAATTCCTGGGAATTGCAGAAAGACATTCAGTCTTTGAAATAATTGAAATAAAAAGACATTCAGTCTTTCCTTGTTAAATCTGCACGTGTTTTTTGCAGTTTAATGAAATTAGGTTGCACTGGTACTGTCGAAAAGGCTTAGATCAACATGAAAGAGTAAAGCAAAAGGATTTGTCGAAAAGGCTGCTACTGAGTTTGTTTTCCCTCCCAACATGAGGAGGGCAACCAGTTTAAAAACGAATTACCTCTAACTCGGCCTTTTCTTTCTTAAATTATCAATGTGGTGGTCAATTATTATTTCAAACATTACTACCGCTTGCCCTCTCACTGATTTGAAGAACCTATACTTCCTCACCATCAATATTAAATTATTATTTCAAACTTTACTACCGCTTGATATTAAATTATCAATGCGGTGGTCAATTATTATTAAATTATCAATGTTTTAGATTCCTGTAGCCTTTTTTTTTTATGAATTTGTACACGTCACTTGCGCCAAAGAATATACTCCTCAAGTAGTGGTTGTCCGTCGTTTTACCTCTGAAAAACTGCTTGTAGTGCCAAAAAAGTAGTCAGAGTGGGATTTCATCTTCCACTGGGTAGTGGGTACCAATACAATATGACTGACTTGTATGAAGGGGAAAAAACAAAACATATGCATTCCTGATATGGACAATTAATATTAATACTTAAATACACTGAACAGAAATATCGAAATCAATAGCTGTTAATATATTCACGATCGAATGTATACAAGTTGTTAACAAACTTGGCTTTCCAGATGCAATTCTGATCATCTTCAACATTTGTACGGTTTTTCAAATCAATTCCAGAAGCAGAGCCATTAGGATCCCAGGCCCTACAAGAGCCAACAATTCTTGAGCTGCGATTCCACAGTCTCTCTGAAACTCGTCACCCTGGCTAAGCAGAAATGGGTACAGAGAGGGCTCATTCCGGGGCCCGCTCTGACCCGACTCGTCTTCAGCAAGTAACAGATGGGCCCGCTTCCCACCCCTCTCCCCTGAACCACTAACCCCCACGCCTTCGTCGTCCTCTCCGTCCCATCTTTCCCTTCGTCCCCTAATTCCTCCACCAATATTACCCCTTCCGGCAATGGCGTCTCCCCCGTTCCCCACTTCTCCACCATCCCCGGCCAATCATCCACCGTTGCCCTCTCCGTCCTAAGTGCCGTCGTTTCACCGCCGTCCGCCTTTTTCGTTGGATACACTTGTACTAACAGCGGTGCTTCCCTTAAATTCTTTACTATCTCCTCCACCGAATTCTTCATCCACTCGTCCAGCCTCTCGTACGCATCAACGACGCCGTTTCCGCCATCCCTATCTTTCCCCCCTCGCTTGTACTTCCAAATCGGTTCCAAACTCGCCGTGGTGGCCGAGATCCTCCCCCTTCGTATTCCTCTCGAGCGGCTCTGATGACCGATCACCCATAATTGATCATTACATCGACTCTCGATTTTCTGTTTCCCCACGTGATCCCCAACAAATGTGTTGCTCACGATGCCGAGTGCGGCCGACGCCATCTACTGGGTTTGAGCACGATCGATCCTGACCGGGATCTTAGCCGACAGGAAACGGGAAAAAAAATCGAATCTTCCTGTTCGCCCAGGAGGAGAAAGTGAAGAGGAAGGATCAGGCGTAGCAGAGAAAGGAGGTGGGGATTATAATATGTGATGCTTTAAATTCACAATAAGAGGGGACGCCTCGTTTCCACAGTCATCGTCACGCGGTCACCTAATAAATAGAGTCGGAGCTTCAAACTCACATTTCTAACGTTTATGGGACCTGTTAAAGCGTGCTGAAACTGCCAATAACAGAATCCCTTCGCTTTGGGCGCAAGGGGTATCTAATTCTCTGTGGCCGAACCTACTTGGTTACGGTGCGACCCTTTCCTGGCAAAGTAGTGTCGCCATGTTGAAGGCAAGGAGGGCCGTAGATCCTAGATTGGGAATAATTTGACGCTGTGATATTTAAATGGAGAACGGGGATTGGTTAGAGTAAAAGAAAAGGGGGGAGAATGTAGTCATGCGATGATGAGGGAGGAGTGGTGTGTGACGTAAAGAAACGAAGACGAGGTTGGTGCAAGTTGGTGGGCGGGGCGAATGGGGGAGGCACGTGGATTCCCGCGACAAGCGCATGCATTTCGAACGCAGCCATACAGGGGGCATTCGCTCCGAGTAAAGCTTTGGCCAATAGAATCCAAGAGTACTGACATGTTGGACCTAGTGGATCTCCACGTCGTCATGACCTCTGAAGTTTGTTGCCAGCACACTTACACGTCAGATTGATTTCCAACAATTTGGAAGCTCAACCTCTGGCTCTGGGTCCCCTTCATAATTGTTTTGAAACTCACAAACATTAGATCTGTTTGTTTTTACGTCTGTTTGAAAACACGGTAGATAAGTAATTTTACGAAAGTGAAGGTAAATATATAAATGGGATTATCTTGTTTTACAAAAAAATACTGTTAAATGTACATTTGATTTTTCCAAATGTTCCGCCAAGCAAGCCTACATTGGTATCTGGAATGCACACTTACTGATAAAACTATTTCACATATTTATGTTGTAAATAGTAAATCACGTTAAAAATAAATTTTAATTCTATATTTAATTTTTTACTTAATTTTTTGCCCTCGCAATTATCCACGAATAAATGTCACTTGTGATTCCAATCTCCTCCAAAGGTAAATAATCCAGCTCCGAATGTTGATCCGCACATCGTGCTTGCTAACCCCCCTTTTTGTCTTAAAAAAGGATTGCTGCAGAAATGATGGTTTTGACTACGATTTTGATTTAAAGACTATGATTTAATTGAATTTCAATTGTGCTCCTGCTTTCGAATTTGCATTGTATCCACCATTCGATGCATTACTAATTTATATGAGGACAATTTTCAAAATACCGAAAAGAAGATTAATCCACAGTTTGCGATATCAAAGAAAATTAATTTGGAATACATGATAAAATTATGAATAGGTCCCGTATGAAGGCTCACCTATCATAACTAGACAGTCGATGTGGATAGCATCCGGGTGTAACCGGAGTAAAGCTTCGGTTAACTGAACTTGATCGGAAAAAATATGAGTATATAAACATGATATGAATTGGAATCTTTGCAAGAATATAAACTATTTCCTTTTTTTACAAACTTCTTTTTTCCATTGCGTGCGGTGAGAGGTGAATAAGAGCTTGTTTGGATGTAAGTTTAAAAATAGCTTTTACAAATTCCGAGGTAAAATCCAGGTTTTGGAGAATAGATTTTGGAAAATAGCTTTTACAGATTTCGAGGCAAAACATAGGTTTTGAAAAGTGATTTATGTTTGGGAAGTTATTAGCTTTTACGGATTCCGAGGCAAAAAAGTGGGTAGCAAATAGGAAAGTATGAAAGAGAAAGAAAGAAAAAGTATGAAAGAGGAAAGAGAAAATCTAAGCTTCAAAACTTAGGTTTCAAACTGAGGTTTTGTAACAAAAATAGGTTTTGAAAAAAATTTTACTTGGACAAAACTCGGTTTTGAGGTAAAACCTAGGTTCTAAAATTGGTTGTCAAATAAGCCTTAAGGCTTGTTTGAAAGCTATTCTAAAAATAGCTTTTACAGATTATGAGGCAAAATTTAGGTTTTGGAGAACAGATTTTGGAAAATAATTTGTACAGATTTCGAGGCAAAACTTAGATTTTAAAAAGTGATTAATGTTCGGGAAATGTATTGGATTTTACGGATTCCGAGGCAAAAATTAGGTAGAAAAGAGGAAAGAGAAAAAATGAAAAGTAAGAAAAAGGAAAGAGAAAGAAAGAAAAAGTAGGAAAGAGGAAAGATCAAATCAGGAAAAAATAGGAAAGAGAAAACCTAAGCTTCAAAACTTAGGTTTTAAACAGAAGTTTTGTAACAAAAAATAGTTTTTGAAAAAATTTTACTTGGACAAAACTCAGTTTTGAGGTAAAACCTATGTTCTAGAATTGGTTGTCAAACAAACCCTAAGGCTTGTTTGAAAGCTATTTTGAAAATAGCTTTTACAGATTCTGAGGGAAAATATAGGTTTTGGAGAATAGATTTTAGAAAATAACTTGTACAGATTTCGAGGTAAAACTTAGGTTTTAAAAAGTGATTAATGTTTGGGAAATGTATTGGATTTTACGTCCGAGCCAAAAAGTAGGTAGGAAAGAGAAAAAGTAAAAAGTAGGAAAAAGGAAAGAGAAAGAAAAAAAGTAGGAAAGAGGAAAAATCAAATGAGAAAAAAATAGGAAAGAGGAAAGGGGAAAAAATGGGAAAGAGAAAAAAAGTAGGAAAATAGGAAAAAAGCGGGAAAGAGAAAACCTAAATTTTAAACCGAGGTTTTGTAATAAAAACAGATTTTCTAAAAATTTTTTGCACTTAGAAAAAATCTAAACTTTAGATCAAAACTTAAGTTTTGTAATCAAATATAAATTTTGGGAGTTACTTCCAAATAAACCCTTGAAGGGAAAATGATTGTAATTGGATGAGATGGATGTAGGATAGGCTACGATGGGGCATGGGTCTGAGAGAATATGAAGGGACTTAAGCCCATGAGCAGACAGAATATGGTTAAAGCATGAAAGTGAAGAAGGGCCCAAAGTCACAGTGGACTGCTAGACTCTGGACCAGAGAAGCAGACTTCAACCTGGAGCCCTGGTATGGATTTCAATTATTACTTTTGGTTTTTCTAACATGACAGAAAACAGGCGTCAGTTTGACAACTTCATATTTGAACCTCCGAATTGTCATCCGTATTAGGTTTAAAAATAAAAATTTGCGGAGGTTGTTTATATGGATAGAGAGAGGGGTAGGTGGAAGGAAGGGGAGGGGCTCGTGCGTGCCACCAAACCCGGCGGTGTGGCTTGGGAGAAAGGAGGCTATACATGGTAGTGTTGAGTAGGTGAGTTGAAGAAAGAGGGACTGTACAATAATGAGGCATGAGTTGCTGATTTTCAATGATTGCAATGGCTATTATTAAACTCGTTTGGTACAATGTTTCCGTAAAGCGGGATATTCTCTTTACATAAAAATATTTTTTTAACGTTTTCAAACCAGCATAAATATTAATTGTGCATGTAACGCTCGAAGCGGGGTTAGGTAGCGAAAAGCAGAAGATGCAAGGCTTAACTACCTGTAATAGCCGGGGGATGTGAATGGAGGTTGCAATTTATTGGTGGAGAGGCAATGGCCGCATCATCATCAACTCCCTCTACCTACCTACCTCCCTTATAACCACTCCCCTTATAATCACTCCCTTCCCTCTTCCTTCCTCGTTCTCCTTATCTCCCCTGAATCCCCTCCATCTTGATCTCCTGCAACCCCCACCAATGAGTAAGATACCCCTCCCCCCTGTCTCTCTCTATACGTATATATTGTTTTCTTCCTCCTTCTCGCTCGCTTGCATGTACCCCGTTTTTTTTTTTTTTTTTGTGATTTTTAATCGCAGTGGCCGCTCAAACTGAAACTGTGATGGTTGATGAAATCTCATATCCTTCCAAGATCACTACTGCCAAACCCCTCTCTCTGCTCGGTCATGGTCAGTTTCGTTTGTAAATGTAATCCCCCACTTATTTTTTGTTTCCTCGCACATGGAACACCGTTCTCGCGGGGTCAACGTTCCCTGTTCCAACCCTAGGCTTGTCTGTCTTGATCAGGGATTACAGACATGGAGATCCACTTCCTCCAAATCAAGTTCTACTGCATCGGGGTCTATCTCGAGCCGGAAATAGTGAATCACTTGCACCAGTGGAAGGGTAAATCCGCAAAGGAGCTGGAAGACAGCGATGATTTCTTCGCTTCTCTCATCTCCGGTAAACCACAATCCTCATCATATATTGATCCCTACACATAAAGCTCCCATAACTGTTAAAACGAAACTTAAATATATATGAGTGATTCGTGGGTGTCGGTGCAGCCCCGGTGGAGAAATTTATCAGGATAGTGGTG
>JANTPZ010005862.1:1397-18532 GCA_025593235.1 Vachellia pachyceras
TTTGGAATAAAGAAGTTTTCGGGAATTTAACTTTTCTCAAGAGAAGATTGTATAGGAGTTTGGAGGGTATTAATTTTGAAATTGCAAGGTTGGGTCCCTTACCTAATTTGGAGAAACTTAAAAATGAGTTATGGATGGAGTTGGAGGAAATTCTTGCTCGGCAAGAGGTTATGTGGGTTCAATATTCTAGGTCAAACTGGTATTTCCAGGGAGACTGTAATACTCGTTATTTTCATACCATGGCCAATGGGAGAAGAAAACGGAACAATATTGCAGCTCTTCAACTAGATTCTGGGGAATGGTCCTATGATGCTAAAGAAATTAGAAGTATATGGAGCAAGTTTTTTCAAAGATTATATACAAATGATCATACATATTCAGGTTCCCTTCAATTTCGATGCTCGTACCCAAAAATTGGTAGTATGCATTTTAGGTCTTTGGGAAGACAGGTAGATGAGGGCGAGATCAAAAGGGCTTTATTTGATATGGGGCCCCTGAAAGCCCCAGGTCCTGATGGTCTTAACCCTCTCTTTTATTAGAGTCAGTGGGAGTTGGTGGGATCTTTTGTGATTGACGTAGTTCAGAAGGTGATGACTAATCCTCAATGGGTACATAATATTAATCAATCTCATATTGTGCTTATTCCTAAGGTTGAGTTTCCCTAGACGTTCCAGGACTTTCGCCCTATTAGTTTATGCAATGTGATTTATAAAGTTATTACGAAGGTGATTTCGAATAGGCTAAGGTCTATTATGCCTTTGATCGTGGCTCCGAACCAGTGTAGTTTTATGCAGGGTCGCCAAAGAGCTGATAACATAATTCTTGTTCAAGAAATCATACATTCCATGAAAAATATTAGAGGGCATCAAGGGTTTATGGCAATCAAAATTGATTTGTAGAAGGCTTATGATCACGTCCGGTGGAATTTTCTTTTTGAATGTCTTCAAACCCTTGGCATACCTGAATCTTTATATGAGGTGATTAAAAATTGTGTTTCTTCTTCAAGCATGAAACTTTTATGGAATGGAGAAGCAGGGGAAATTTTTTATCCTTCCCGACGGGTTAGACAAGGAGATCCCTTATCTCCTTATCTTTTCATGCTAATGATGGAAAGATTGGGTCATTTAATTCAAGTTGCTGTGGATGAAGGAGATTGGTGCCCTTTTCAGCTATCAAAACATGGAACTAAGGTTTCTCATGTCTTCTTTGCAGACGATCTTATTTTATTTGCTAAGGCGGATTTGGAACAGGCGGCAGTTCTTAGAGCAATTCTAGATGATTTTTGTGATATCTCTGGATAGAAGGTTAGTGCTAATAAATCCCATATATATTTTTCCAGGAATGTGAATCATGTGAAGTGCAAAGAAATTAGTGACTTTATGGGTTTTTCCCGTACTGCTAATTTGGGTAAATACCTTGGAATGCCTATTTTGCATGATCGGGTTTCTCCTTCATCTTATAAGTTTATTCTTGATAAGATGGATGCTCGTCTGGCTAAATGGAAGATTAATATGCTGTCTTTGGCTGGTAGACATACGTTAGTTTCTTCTGTCATGTCATCTATGCCTTCTTATGCTATGCAAACGGTCCCCCTGCCCTTAAGCACATGCAGAGCAATTGATAAAAGAAGCCGAAAGTTTCTTTGGGGTAATAACTTGAATCACATGAAATCACATCTAGTGGCTTGGGATAGAGTATGCTTGAATAAGGAAGTGGGAGGGTTGGGTTTACGGCAGGCTCAGTATCAAAATCAAGCTTTCATGACTAAGTTGGGGTGGTCTTTGATTCATAGAAGGGACTCTTTATGGGTTGATTTTATGAGAGATAAGTATAAGGTAGGGAAAGATATAATCCCAAAAGTTGTAAAATGGAAATCTGAATCAACTACCTGGAGGGGTATTCGGTCAATGTGGCAAACAGTCTTGAACAGTGTTTCTTGGCGAATTGCAAATGAAACTAATATCCTTTTTTGGCAAGATCATTGGCTCCCTAACCTAGATAAATTACAAACTTTAACTCTTCAACCTTTGAATGAAGATATTCTTAATTGGAAAGTCTATGATTGTTTGGATGAGAGGGGTCACTGGGAGTGGAATTTATTTGCACATTTTTTACCTTCACATGTTCTGAGGGCTATGCAACAAGTTAAAGTGCATGATTCCAGAAATGCAGATTGGCCTGTTTGGAGATGGTCTAGTGATGGTGTTTTTATGGTTAAATCAGCATATTATTATTTAACCAAGGAGAGACAGTCAGATGGAAAAGGACCGTGGAAGTTAGTTTGGAAGTTGCAAATGCCCCAGCGTTGTCATTTATTTTTATGGCTATGTATTCATGGTAGGCTGATGACTAATTTGCATCGATTTTATAGAGGTTTTCATCAATCTGGTCTTTGCGGATATTGTATGAATGGTCACAAATCTATTTTGCATGTGTTGAGGGATTGTACTGTGATTCAGGATCTTTGGAATATGAAGGTTCCGAGAGATAAGCACGATTCCTTTTTTGGGATAATGGATAGAAATGAATGGATGGTTTGGTGCCTGTCCCAATGTTTCTTGGTAGAGGGATTTGAATTTAAAATATGGTTTGCTGTTTTATGTAGGTATATATGGTTGGCACGGAATGACAGGATTTTTAACCGAAAGACATGGAAATCAGGGGAATTATTAGCTCGGACAAAGAGCTGTTTATCTTGGCGTAATCAGATTTTAATTTCACCTAAGGGCACCATTGGGAATGGGGATAGGTGGCAAATTCCAATGTCTGCTGTCAAGTTTAAGGTAGATGGATCGAGGCGGAACTCGGGAATTTGCACGTGTGGGGGTGTTTTAAGAGATGATATGGGTAAGGTTTTGTTGTGTTTCATGTATAGAGTTGGTCCTGGATCTATTATCACAGCGGAAGCGTGGGGTGTGTTGTGGGGACTGAAATTAGTTGCTGACAGGGGAATTAAAGACCTAATTATTGAATGCGATTGTAGGGACTTACTCAATCTTCTTCAAAATCCAATATCATCTTCTCATCCTGATTTTGGGATTCTGACAGAGATTGAAGCAGTGTTGCAGAGAGATCGGTGTGTTGAACTGGTTAATTGTAATAGAGAGGTGAATAGAGTGGCTGATGCTTTAGCATGGAAGGCTTGGGAGATGTCTGTTGACTTGCTCGTGTTGGAAGAGTTACCGGATTCCATTCGGCATTTGGCATTGATGGACCATGAGATTGTTACTGATGTTCAGGGCTCGACTGTTTAATGTTTGAGCTCTTTCCTTGTCTATCAAAAAAAAAATGGTCATTATAATTTTGGGGAAGCGGGTGGGGTGGGTTCAAATCAAATCCCACCCCAATGGTCACCTCCTTGCCTTCCATTTCAAGAAAAAAAAAATAGTTTGGTACCCTTAAAATAGCCAATGGAGCTCCAACCAGATGCATGATGCTCTGTGTTGGAGCTCTGATGGTTGCCAACGTGGTGCTTTGACAGGCGACATTTATCTTCTTCTTTTTTTTTGAAACAATGAGGGGCATTTTCGTAAAGCAATGAAATTTCAAAATGACAAATTGCTATCATCTCCTTAATTTGTTCCTTTTCAAATTCAAGGGCCAATTTGGAATTCTCAAAGTCAAGAGGTATTTTATAGGGATTTTCCCTGTTTATGAAGTGTCTTAGAAAGTGCTCGCTTCAATAAATTTATTAAGAAAATTGAATGATTGGATGGCGTACCATAAGGGGTCATTTTCCCTTATAAAAAGGTTTCAAAATGAGGAAAAGTAAGTTGTCGTATAGTTTAAAAAGTCTTAAAAATGGACCACTTCAATAAACTGTACTCACCATACATTGTAATTACCAATAAAGAATTGATTCCATTGATGCATATCTAAAGAGGGCCCATTTCAATAAATTTATTTAGAAAATTTAATGAATGAATAATGTAAGATAAGGGGAGTCATGCATATAGCGACATTCTATTTTAATAAGAATACAAAAGGTAAAGTTGGTCAACTAGATGTCCATGAAAGGTTAAATCACAACAATTTCTTAGCAATTGCTCAATGCCCGATCGAGAATAGTCTTGACAACAACATGATTGGACACATTCAATTTTCTCAGAAATTGCGATGAAGTTTTTTGAATAGTGTTCCCTCCATTGTTTGCGTTTCATAACTTCCTTTCAATCGAATTACATAATCTAAAAATTAGTTGAAATTGATTAAATTAAAGTAATGAATATAAAGTAAATGAATTCTCTTATGTGTATCTTTATTTATAAAGAAAAATTAGGAGAGATAATTAGTGATACAAATTTAAAAATGATGACAGATAATATAACTAATTAGGGGGTAAAATAAGTGAAAATGTATTTAATATTGAGACAACCCAAATAAGATATTATAAAAAGGACCAACTAATTAATTTCAATTTTGACCTCTTATAAAAAGGATCAGGGAGGAAGTATTGTTTATATATAATTTGATAATTACTGATGTGGTTGATGAAATTTTTTGAGAATGATCAATTTTATAATTATATTTCACACTGAATTAGCAAAAAAATTTCAAATAAAGTTAAATATGTGAGATCTTATAACATGCTTATTTAGAAAAAAAAGTAATTAAATTTGAACATAAAGAGTGTGGGAGAGATATAAGATATTATTAATTTGGTTGTATTTAAAGGGTGATGAAAGAATAAATCTTTTTGTCATATTTATAAATCGAATCATTAAATTTTTTATATGAAAGTACGATATTTATCTTCATTAATTATTCTGTATAATTGTTCTCATGAAAATAATGTACACACTTGATAGGGATAAAGTCGATAGACTGTTAAATTTTAAAATAAGGTTAATGAAGTTTGAGTTTTTTTTATTCATACAAAACATATTTAAAATAACTTGTGAATATGACTCATAGAAGGGACGGTTTGGCATGAGAGATTTGGAAGGGAGAGGAGGAAAAGGAAAATTTTAGAAGCTGTTTTTAAAAAATAATGGAAAATGATAATAAAAATTAATTTAAAACTTTGAACTCCACTTCTCTAATTTATTTTAAATCCAACTTATAACATATTTTCCTTGGTCCCCCTTCCCTCCAAATTCTTTTGTCAAACAATCCTCCAAAGTTACAGCATATTACCAACAATTTATCAGTTAATTAATTTCTTTAATCTCCTAAAAAAAAATTAACTGACTCTCGTATTAATTAAGTAGTAATTATTGCCAGACTTTTCTCCTCCTTTTGAGTACATTTCCCTATACTTCCTCAATTTTCCATTGCATGTCGCCTTCTAAAAATGTTAATGGTTATTTCCATAGTACTTGACTAGTTTTAATATAGGGTAATTTTTTATATATTTATATTTAATAAGGGGAGTAAAGTATAAATTAATACTATGTTGGCCTTATTTACGAGATAATTTCAACATGTTAGATAAAAGACTTTAAAAATTGTTAACTCTTCCATAAAATACAATGACACCGTTTGACAACACGGTGCTTTTACTTATAAGCACGTTCAACAGTGTTTTTTCGCAAAACGAGACGATCTCCTCCATATATTTGCCTTGACTTGTGTAAAAGTACTTCTCCAACGCGTTGACTAACGGAGCCAATAACTTTTAGACAGCAGAATAAGGAGCCTACACAAGAGTGGCCCAGGAGGGATGATAAAGGGAAAACACCACAAAATGGAAAAGAAAGAAATAGCATGAATCATGGGAAATGAAAGGGGGCAAGGCTACGTATCACCAAAAAAAGGTAGAGGAACTTGGGAGTTGATATCATTTCTCACTGGGACCTGTTTTGGGGAGTGGCTTGTTGGCATCTGTAACCTTCACGATACGCATGACAAAATACAACTTGCCAATCCTGCGCCAGTAATTCTTGGAATTTCCTGTTGAGAAGATGGCATCCTCTCAGAGCTTTCTCGGAAATTATTTCCTCCACTGCCTACTCAGCATCAGATTCCACTCTAACATTCTTGAAACCCATCTCCCAAGCTAAGCTCAGACCTTCTATAATCCCCTATATTTCTGCCATTCTTGCACTACATGATCCTAAATTACAGTAGAATCCTCTTAGCCATTCTCCTTGATCTCCTCTAATTTAAATTTTGAGTTCTCATAAAAAGCATTAGGTGAGGAAGTATTGTTTATATATAATTTGATAATTACTAATGTGGTCAAGGAAATTTTTTTGAGGATGATCAATTTTATAATTATAGTTTATGCTAAACTAGCAAAATTTCAAATAAAGTTAAATATGTGAGATCTTATAACCTGCTATTTAGAAAAAAAAAAAGTAAGTAAATTTGAACATAAAGAGTGTGGGAGAGATATAAGTCGAATCACATATATAAAGAAAGTTAAAGATATCTAAAAAAGAGATATAAGTCGAATCATTAAATTTTTATATGAAAGTACAATATTTATCTTCTTTAATTATTGTATTCATTTGTTCTCATGAAAATAATGTATACATTAGATATGGATGAAGCTGAAGGACTGTTGAATTTTAAAATAGGGTTAATGAAGTTTGAGTATTTGTTATCCATATGAAATATATCTAAAATAACTTGTGAATATGACTTATAGAAGGGACAGTTTGGTTTAGCATGAGAGACTTGGAGGGGAGAGGAGGAGAAGGAAAATTTTAGAAGTTGTATTTAAAAAATTTGGAAAAATGGGGTTATAAAGTTTTGATAAAAAGAAAATGTAAGATTAAATAGTAATAAAAATTAATTCAAAACTTTTAACTCCATTTCTCTAATTTATTTTAAATCCAACTTATAAAATATTTTTCTTCATCCCCCTTCCCTCCAAATTCTTATGTCAAAAATTCCTCCAAAGTTACACCATATTACCAAAAATTTACTGGTTAATTAATTTTTTTAATCTCCTCAAAATAATTAACTGATTCTTATATTAATGAGATATAAATTATTGCAAGACTTTTCTCCTCCTTCTCCTCAATTTTTTATTACATGTCGCCTTCTAAAAGTGTTAATGGTTATTTCCATAAGACATTTACTAGTTTTAATATAGGGTAATTTTTATATATTTATATTTAATAAGGTGAGTAAAGTATAAATTAATACTACGTTGGTCTTATTTATGAGATAATTTAAATATGTTTTACACATATAAAAAATATTAAAAATCATTAACTATTCAGGGCTCGATTGTTAGATTGTTTCAAAATCTAAGTTTTGTGATAAACTTAAGTTTTATCCCAAAACCTATGTTTTATCCAAATACTCACATTTTTTAGAAAAACTATTTTGTATATAAAACTTCGGTTTGAAACATAGGTTTTGAAAAAGTTATTTTCTTGTTAAATCACACTATCTCTCATAATAAATTGTCTTTTTCCTCTTTTTCTTTCTTTTTTTTTCTTCTTTCCTATTTATTTTTTACCTTAGAGTCCATAAAAGTTATTCTCACAATAACTTCTCAAACATAATCACCTTTTCAAAATCTAGGTTTTGCTTCGGAATCTGTAAAAACTATTCTTCCAAAATATATTCTCCAAAATTTAAGTTTCTCGAACTTTGTAAAAGCAATTCTATGTCGGATCTCTAAAGAAGCTCTTAAACTACAATAACACGGAACCTACACAAGAGTGGACCAGGAAAGATGATAAAGGGAAAGCACCACGTAAAGGGGAAGAAAGAAATGCATGAATCATGCGAAATGAAAGGGGATAGGCCCACACATGGCCCATCGGACTTGTTTTCAACACACGAAAAGCAAAAAAAACGAAGACAACAAAAAAATATACAAAGCTCAAGGCCCATCACGGTTTCACCAATCCAAAAAAGGAAGCAAGCATCGAGAGCCCGTCAAGTGGTATTTGGGCCTATGACAAAGCAAGGGCCGACGATTTTGAGTAAGTTAGGAAAGCAAGAATTCCAGAGCATGAATCAGGGGCCCACGACATCTCAAATTGCAGGAAACCCAACGGAAATTTCTATTTTTTATGTTGGTGATGGCTTAGTAGGGCATAGAAGGACTCATATTGCCCAACTCAGAATGAAATGGAGACTAAATAGGGTGGTTGATTACCTTTTTGGTTGTGAACAGGAGGAGGGCCTAATGCATCTCCTCCTTTGTCTGAGGGTCGCAAATTGCTAGAGATCTGTGGTACATCGTAACAAATGGGAAATGTTATTTCTCTATAAGGAGCTGACTGGTTCAAATGGAATTTGACAGGGAACAATGAATGTCAAAAAGTTGGGAAACTTCCTTAGGATGTCCTCTTTGGCTATCTATGCTGGGATGTATGGCTTTCATGATGTAATAATCTTTTTGGAGAAGATCGTATTAATGGTGTTGATAGCTTATTTTGATTATAACAAAACTTTATGTTTCTGTAGGATTTGAAATGTGTTTTAAAACTTGAACTATTTTGGATTTGGTGAAAACAGTTTAAAACTTGAGGTTGGTGTTTCAGAACTCAAGTTCTATACCAAAGAACATGCTTTGATCTCAAAACTTGATGCTGAAACTCGAGTTTGTAAAATAAGTTTTACAAAACTCGAGTTATGGTTTTGCAAAACTCTAGTTTTGAAATGATTATATTTTTTTCTAGTTCAAAAACTTTTAAGGAAAACTCGAGTTTAAGAAAGAAGTTGTCAAAAACTCGAGTTAATTATGATTCTCAGAACTCGAGTTTTGCATGCCAAGATCTTCACAGTTATAAAACTTGTTTTGAAAACTCAAGTTGTGATTCAAGTTCTACAAAACTCTGTTCCATTCCTTGAAAACGGGAGTTTCACACTTCAAAATATTTTTCAATTAAAAAACTTTTTATGACAACTCGAGTTATAAACATAAGTTTGGCAAAACTCAAGTCCTTAATTTTGAGAATTTGAGTTTCGAAGATCGTGTTAAGATGCCGGCCTTTTGACTCAAGTTATAAAACTCAAGTTTGCTTATCCAAAACTCGAGTTATACAAAACTTGTTTCTAAACTCGAGTTTCAAATAAAAGTTTTCATATTCCTTCACAAAAACCTTTATTAAAACTCAAGTTTCAACTAGAAGTTTTCCAAAACTCGAGTCATGCTTATAAAAACTCAAGTTCTACTTCATAATTTTCAAAATCTCTTCATACTGACTTATTCAACACTCGGGTTATGAAAATTGAAAGCTCGAATTATACATCTATTTGACATAATCTCAGTCTGACGGCGAACTTTACTTTTTACCAAATCTTTCCCTTTTCATACTTAGCTCGTTTGAATTTCACCTGCTCACATAAATGCATTATAGTTGACTTGTTAAACAGGTATGGGTATGACCAACCTTTGTTTGTGGCGCAGCAATAATGTTCATCTTCTTAGTCTTCGCCATCTATAGTCTAGAAGCATTTAATGCACAAATGTTGATCAATGCAACTGAGAGTAACGGCTATTTAATTCTTAGTAATGGCTAATTAATGATCCTCAGCTATAAATACAATGAAGAGCAAACAACGAATACAGAACAACGATTCTTTCTTGACGCGTTCATTTTTGTTCAACTACCTCTCTGTCATTCATTCAATTTTCATTCAAGAGCTTCAGTTATTACTTATTTTATCTTCGAGTGAGTTTTTTATTAATATTGAATCTTGCATTTTGGTGAAAAACTTAAGGTTGGGACCTTGAGTTTGTTGGGCTGAAGTGAGTTTGAAAAACAAAGTGTCTAAGACTCTACATTATTACAAAGTGTGAGGGGAGTGTGATTCTCTTTTGTAAAGGCCTAGTGTGCTTAAATTGTTGCTGTTAATGGATTGCTGAATCTCAAGGAATCCTAAGAATTGGACGTAGGTTAAAGAACCGAACCAATATAAATCACAGTGCTCATCTTCTCTCCTATGCACTCGATGATTTCATTTCATTTCTATTTTTAAATGAAAATCTTAGTTACCAATTCACTCCCTTTTTGGTAAAATCCTCTTCTAACAAATGGTATAATCAATGTTGAACCTAACTTTTCTAAAGCATGCTCACAGATCATGACATCATTTAGCAATGTGGATTGAGAAGGTGACGAGCACGAGTCCCCTGTAGAAAAACTAGGTGTTGAAGGTTGTCATTTAATGGTGGATGGTTTAGTCTTACAAAATGGTAGACGTGGCTGTGGAGGGAATATCAAAGATCATAATGATGGATGGGTGTGTGGTTTCAGTTGAAAACTAAGTAATATCCTTCCTGTAGTTGCTGAGATGATTGGTTTTTTATGGGGTCTTAATCTTTGCTGGAGCAAGGGTTTAAAGCGAGCTGTTTTACAATATGATTGCATAGAAGTAATCAATTACTCCTTACATGGTTGAGAGCACCACTATCCTTTTTAGGAGATTGTGAATGATCTTAGAAATATAATGCATCAAGATTGGCAAGTGGAGATCACTCACGAGCAGTGACGGAGCCAGGATCTCACATCAGTGAGGGCAATTTTTTATTTTCAAGCAAATGACAATAAACTTGCTAATATAGATAATTTGAGTGAGTTCAAATCTCAAATATCAGTAAGTGCATAAAAAAATCTTATAGTTATTTACACATAAGAAAAAAATCTTAGTGGGGGCATTTGCCCACACTGAAATTGATGTGGCTCCTCCACTGCTCACGAGAGATGATATCTATTGTCGGTTAATTAGCTAAGCACTTACATAATTTAGATGATAGATGTTGTATCTTTGATCAACCTCCTCATTTTATTCAAGAGCTAGACATAGGATGAAAGCATAGCCAATAGCTAGATGTTGTACTTCTTTGGCTTAAGTGATGAAATCCAGTATTATGAAAAAAAAACTACAATAACTTTTTAACTTTATCCCTATTCAATATATTAATTATATTACATGAAAACAAAGTAACACAATAATAAATGAATGGTTAAACTGTACGTTCATGTAAAATTGACTTATAAATATAATCAAATAATTCATTTACTCATACCTTATAAATATAAATAGAGGAGTATAATGTTGAACTTTATGTAGCTAATAAAAATAATATATAAAATCACTTATTTTTATGTTAAATTTAATGTTTTCAACCATTTTCATTGGCATATTGAATTAATTTGAAGTAACTTATTCAAGGATTAAAGGAATTACCTCTAACTACTTTATTGAAATCAAGATGAGTTACTGAAGTTATTAACTATGTGTAAAATTAAAATAAACTTTTCATTTTATCTACATTTAAGTAATTTTTTAATTTTATATTACATTATTTATCATAATTAATAACTTTAAATAAACATAATATGTGAAAACTAAAATAGAATTTTACCAAGTGATTTGTAATAAGGGCAATCTACCTTTTTCAAAAGATCCTTCATGTTAAAGTACCTTATACTGCACAATCCACACACATATCAATTAAAGCAATCTCATTTTATTCATGTTATTTTTTTACTGTACCGAAAAATTGTTAGAAAAGAAAAAAAAGTGATAACTTTAATTTGGAATTTAAATACTTACAATAATTTAGAAAATTCATATAAATTACAGCATTCATATGAAACTAATTTCATGTATTAATCTTCATATATGACTTGTGAATGATTTGAAATCTAAATTTATTATTTGATAAATGAAAGCTGATAGTACTTAACAAAATGTGGCCCTATCCAAAAATTGTAAATGAGTAAAAAGTGTGCATTTATTACTAATGACTAATAAAATGTAGATAATACTTTAATATAATCGATGTTAATTCGTAAACCAAAATTGATAATATCTAATATAATGGGAAATGTGTAAATAAAAGTTGGAAGTAAACTAGAGTTAAAACTAAAGAGTTTACTTATAGCATCTCTAGCTATGTGATGGTGAACTTTTCAAAGTAAATAAGGGGTGTTTCGGACTTTTCCTCTTATTTTTCATTTTTCTTCAATTTCAAAATTTCATTTTGTCTTTGGTGCTTTTTCTGCTATTTTTTATGAAAATATGGAAAAATCGGCTTGGCCGCAACGCAAGTCTGCCAGCAAACCCTGCTATTTTTCTGATAAACGGTAAGTGAGGCAGTAACTGTATAAGGTCCTGTCTTGCTTGGTAAGATCCTCTAGTGTTAGGCGATTGATAGCGTGTAACACTCTAATGGAGAAACTGAACATTAAATTGGCCATAGACATGTTTGCATTTTGATGCTTTACATTTCCACCACGGATTAGTGTGATGGTGAGCTCCCCCATCCTCCAAACCATTTGATTTGAACTGCTCATATTTAATTTGAACATTTTAGATTTAATTTTTCTATTTTTATTTAAAACCTTATTTTAATAAGTATAAAATCTAAAATAAAATTAATCTATTAATTATAATATTTTTAAATAATAATTTTTTTCATAAAAATTGCTATTTAGAAAAAATCAGATCCAAACCTTCCATAATTTTAGTCCATCCCATGTTGTTCTGATCTTTTAAGAATGAATATTCAATTTCAAAATGGGACGCCTAGGTATGAATTCTATGTGAATCCTACAAATTCACCTTCCATAGCGATATAGTCTGTTTCCCTAATCTCCGTTGCTGATTGATCTCTTCGCAATAATATTCTTCTGCTAATAATGAAAATTCAATTCCAGAATGGGATGTTTGGAATGGCTTACTGTACTATGTATTTTAGATGATAAAGGAACCATAATCTTACTGTTTCCTCTTCAAATCTTTAACATGAACCCATTATATACTGTCTGACTCTGTTGTTCTTGTTCTCTAGTTCATTACCATAGTTGTGTAGTTTTTTTGGTGAGATGTTGTTCACCATTTTAGTTTTTCTTATGGATAAAAAGCTAAATCATACTAGGAAGATATCCCAATTTGATATGAGTTTCTGTCTGATGCTCCAAACAGCAGCAATTTCCTATCAGAGTCTCATCAGTCTCATCCTTCTATGACCAAAAATAAAATCTCAAGCCTCTGATTTATCTTGTTTTTTATTTTGTTGTGTGTATTTTTTTTAGCTAACATTGTGTGCGAAATTCTCATGAGGGAATTCTTTGCTTGATTTGAGTAATGCAGTGATGGAATTATTAAGTCTTAACGGTGATGGATTTGTTCTGAGGAGTTTGCATTTAATTCCTTATTCATAGCCAATATTTTCTCACATGTAGGTGAAATATATGGCGCCATTTGTGTTCATTTCTTTTGTCTATGTTTGCCGCTGCTTGGACTATTAAGAATATATGCGAATATGGTTGGGTATTTGATATCGATTTATGCTTGGCCTATGTTAGTCAACTAATAAATAATCTCGTAAAAGAAAAGTCAGTGCATAGATGGCTTATTGTACTATGCATTTGAGATGACTAAGAATCATAATTCTACTCTGCTTTCCCGTCAAATCTTTTACACGGACTTATTATATTCTACGTGATTCTGTTGTCTTGTGCTAATTGATTACATGGATTAGTTCCCATAATTGTGCAGTATTTCGTATGATGTTGTTCAACATTTTAGATTTTCTGATGAACAAAAGCCCAAACTGTATGAGGAAGACGTCCCAATTTGATAGGAGTTGCTGCGTGATGCTCCAAACAGCAGAAACGTTCATTAGAGTCTCATCATTCTCATCCTTCTATGTCCAATTGGTGGAAAAAAATCTCAAGCCTCATCTTTATTCTATTCATTTATTTTGATTGTGAGATTTGAGGGTGTTTTGGTTAACCCTACTCAAGTACTGGTTTAACGCAAGTCCAAATGTCCCATCTCTGGTAGCCATCAGGGCAATGACCAGCGATGCTATGATTGGACATAGAGCAAGATCATTCCATTTCACATCCTGGTAGTAACTGTGGATCCCATTTTCTTTGGATTCATGGTGTTGATCTCTGGGATTACAAATTTTACTGAGCGTTTTTTTAAAGAACGGTTCTTATTTCTGATATACACGTCTAGGAGATGATGGAGACACTAAATTCACATGTTTTGTGTTGTTTAATTAATTTGGGTTCTCTACTCGTTGCCTTCAAATCATTAATTGTTGTGGACAGAGATAAATAATAATGAATCTTCCACTTTATCATCAATATTTTCTATGTGCAAGAGTTTTTAGGCTCACTGTTTAGTTTCTTATATTTTTTTATTGATCAATCTTTGTATTTCATAAGAATTTGGTTTAGAATTTTTGTAAGGATGCACCAAATATTTTTGCAAAAAGCCAACAAGGTGATCCATCTTTCTAAAATGCAGATCAGTTACTAGCAAGTTGTCTCCTCCAATGTAGAAGTTGAAATCAGATTAATGAGGATGGCTGGAGGGTTTCATTTGAAATTTACTCCATTACCCTGCTATATGAGCCTAAGGCTAGAGGATTAGAGTCGTGTTTGAATATCATTTTGGAGGTATTAACCAGTTTTGTAAACCCAATTTCTATTGAATATTTGTTTTGATGCTTTCGGTAAATTGGGTTTTGCTTTTCAAACATTAGTTTTTCCAACACAAGTCGAAGGCTTCTTTTGCTAAACTGGATTTCCTGAAATAAGTTTTCCCAATGTCATTTTCTAAGCTCCTTAGCACTTCCAAAAGTAGCCAGGCTGTAAAGCTGATTCAAAACTTCTATGGAAGGAGAATTCCTCAAAAAAGTTCCACCAAACCCAGCACTGCTGAAATTATTTAAAAGACAGAACCATGTCCTCAAAATCTTCAGTTAACCAGTTTCTCATTTAATGATTCATTCTTTGATAATTTATTTTTGCATGTGTTTGCATTTGTTTGGGTTCTATTAAGAATATATGAGAATATAGTTTGGGTCACTTAAAATCCAATTGTACCTGGTCATGTTAGTGAACTGACAAATAATCTGGTCAAAAAAAGTTAGTGCATATAAGGCCTAGTGTACAATGCATTTGAGATGAGAAGGGAACATAATTTCTCTGATATATTCTTGTTCCTCTTCAAATCCCTAACATGGACTCATTATATGCTATGTGTGGCTTTGTTATTCTTGCGCTAGTTCATTACATGAATTTTTGCTCATGATTGTTATTCTTGAGCATTTTAGTTTTTCTGATTAACATAAAGATAGATCCTATGAGGAAGAGATCCCAAATTGATTGGAAGTGCTGTGTGTTGGAACAGGACCATGTGGTTTTTCTTTTATCTTTATTTTCAGCTTTTTTCTGTTGCGTGTGATTTTTCTTGGATCATTGTGTTCGTAGTCTGAGGGTATTATGATTAACGTTACCAACTCCTGCCATGTTTTCCGGGGCAGGATGCAGAATGGGGCTGTTTCAGTTCTGTATCGTCCTGTGAACCCCCCTAGTCCAAGTGTCCCATCTCTGGTAGCCATCAGAGTAATGACCAGAGATGCTATGATTGGACACAGAGCAAGATTATTCCATTTCACATTCTAGTAGGAACTGTGGTTCCTATTTTCTTTGGATCCTCAGTGTTAATTTCTGGGATTTACATATTTCTTCCTGTTTTGTTTAAAATAAATTTGGTTTCTGATTAATGGTATACATTGCTCAAAGTTGATGAGTAGTTAAGTTGAAGTTGGACTTCTTGGTTGAACAATTTAGCTTCATGTAAATTTCTGTTTGACTAAGGCTGCATACCTCAATATACTTCTCCAGTTCTTCTATTCTCTCTCTGTTTTTGTAATTTATATTTTATTTCATCTTAACAGTAACGACTTTAGTTATTATGGCTTTAGAGTTTCATAAAATAAAAGAGAGAAACTTCCTTGACAGGCTAAAGTTGATCTGTCGGTTGGTGTACTTTATTCTTATCCTCATCTTAGAAGAAAGAGCAGGGCTAATTGGCTTAGATTTCAATTAATTAATAACCAACCAAACATTTTTCCATTAGATATATGAAAAGAAACTATTCACATAAATTATAGATATTATTCATAATCAATTATAGTTCATCATGTTCTATATATGTATGAGCCAGTTAGGGGTATGAGATAACTTTAATGTACCTTGTCTCTTAAATTTTAAACTTTTTGTCCGATATTTTTTTTTGGTATAGATCTTTTGTCCAATATTGATTGTGCATTAATGATTAGATAATATTTTAAAAAATTCGATATTCCTTTTTTTTTATAAATTAATTAATCGGTTCTTACGTCAAATAACATAGGAGTAGTAGGTTCAACTTTTGTCTGGTAAAAAAAATATCTTCAACTTCTTACATGTAAGAATAACAAGTGGGCCTCCGTCATGTTTATATCTTCTTTCTTGCTTTAGAGGAAGTCACTGAGAATCCAAACTCATTTTAGGGAAAATGACAGGTGTATAATTTAGACTATTTAATTATATGCAAAATTTATTATTTATTTCAAATAGAACAATACCAATTTGATCCTTATTATATAATTCCATTTTTAAGAAAAAGTTTTGGTTCTAAATATAAGTTCACTTTGAGGTTATTGATGATTTTTTTAATTTTACTCTTATTTAATATCTTGTTGGAATGAGAGATAGATGAGAGAGACCTGAGAATGATTTGTAAATGTAGAGGAAAAGAAAATTTAATAGTGATAAATTTAAATTTTTTTATCAATTTAAGACATTTAATGATCTAACTCACGATCCTTGGTAAGTGAAAAATAGTTAAAATAAATTTATAATGCTCTTAAAAGTGATATATTAAGTAAACATGTAACATTTTAAGAATAACCTTCTAGAAAATATTGGTCGAAATGAAAACGGTAAAAATTTTGACCCTTCAAATGGAATCTAATCGAATCTTTTTTTTTTCTTCAAAAAATAGCGGGAATAAATTGCATTCACATCAAATTATTATACGCTGCTGATGTTATTCTATTAAGAAAGAAAATTAGACATGATTTCTGTAGACTGATTTTCAAAACATGAGTTATATTATTCATAATTTATGAACAATATGACACATGCTTTACATTGGGATATGTTACAGATTATATATGGGTAAATTCACAATAAGTCAAACAGATATATGGTTGGTTTGGTTTTAAGGTTTTGAAACCTAGGTTTCAAAATCTAGGTTTGAAACCTAGGTTTTCTCTTTCATACTCTCTTTTTACTACTCTTTCTTACTTTTTCTCTCTTTCTCTTTCTTACTTTCCTCTTTCATACTCACTTTTTCTTACTTTTTT
This sequence comes from Vachellia pachyceras, assembly GCA_025593235.1. Taxonomy (NCBI): domain Eukaryota; kingdom Viridiplantae; phylum Streptophyta; class Magnoliopsida; order Fabales; family Fabaceae; genus Vachellia; species Vachellia pachyceras. The sequence continues at coordinate 18,475 of JANTPZ010005862.1, forward strand.
ACCTCGAAATCTGTAAAAGCTATAACTTCCCAAACATAAATCACATTTCAAAACCTAG
>JANTPZ010005865.1:0-47498 GCA_025593235.1 Vachellia pachyceras
CCTCCCCCTCCTCCTCCTCCTCCTCTGATCTCTACCTTTTGTTGTTCTGGTCGTCGTGCACAACTTCACGTGATGCATTTTCTGATGAATGATCTCTATCTCGAACAACTTCATCAACATCACTATTATTATTGCTGTTGTTATTGTTATGTGCGTCACATTTATTATCTTCTATAGGGGATGTCACTATGATTTCATGAAGGCTCTGAACAGATGGAACAAGTTGATTCATCTTCTTCATCTCTTTGCGCTTTCCCCATAGGACCACATACAATCCACAGATTATCAATACCCCTCCAATCACACTGCAAATTTGTGGTATTAAATCATCAATAATAGAGCAATAACTTGTGAGTGTATGCAGTGGGGACCTATATTGAGTTGAGAGGTGCAGCCACACCCCTGACTTCCAGAAAATTAGGTATATATTAGTACTATGTGATTTATTTTGCATCCACTCATTTGCTAATTTTGAACACACTAAATTTTTGCTCAAATTCTTCTCAAATATATTAAGAATAAATCACACTTATCTTCTCAATAAATAATTTGCACCCCCTGAATAAGGATCCTAGGTCCGCCATTGTGTGTACGTAACTTAAATATATTAAAATAAAATGCGCATGCATATGCTTATGGTCAAACATAAGCATGCATGTAACACAGCTATGCATGCATAAGAGTATCAAATGCACATTTTTCTTAAAAAAAGTGTTAAATTTTAAGCATACCAAAAAGTTGTACTAGTGAGCGCCATAGGTATTACTTCCTTTGGTCTTATACGTAAAAATTAGTTAAGAAGTTTGTTTTGATCCTAAATATAAAATCACAATTTACTTGTTAACCTAAACTACCTTTATTGATTTTATATGTTAAAAGAGGTTTTCATAACTAGGGATGAGATATAATTCTGAAAAATCAATGAACATTTGTTATAAATAATCAAATTAACTAATTTTCTTAGTATTTATGGATGTGCGTTTGTGTTCCTACATGTAAAAGGAATAATCAAAGCTTGTACCATCCAAGATGTAGCTTCTCATCCAACATGAAAGAGCCAGCCAAAGCCACAAAGACAAGCAAAAGGGGGTTGAAAACAGAGACGTAAAGAGGGCCTCTCATATGCATACACCAAGCCAATACCACCACCGTTGCTCCAGAAACCACTATCCCCTATATATATATATATTCATAAATTAATTTCACTTAATCAATAAAAACAGATTAACGCAAACAAAAATCCATTAATATATAAATCAAATTTATAACAAACCATATTAAATTACATACCGAATAAGCTGCGGTGAGCAGCCTAACATTCCAACCCAACTTCCATTGAGTCAAGTCCCTCTCGACGCAGAGAGCAAAAGCGACAGATAAGAGAGATCCCATGGAACTCATCAAAGCTGTGCTTGAGTAGTGACATGGGTAACTCTCACTCATCTTGGTCTGTGTATTAATTGCAATAACCCAACAAAAACAAAAAAAATTGATTAATTTGGAGTAAAACGAAAGGCCATCTAATTATTGAAGAGAAATATATGCACACACATGAATGATGAGCCACGAGGCATAACTGAAGTTGCTTCCCAGAACGCAGAGAGCACCTAAAAGGGTGTTACCACCTGAGGAAGAAGACTGTGGTGATGCCACGTTTCCGTTATGGTGATGCATGAGGGTGACGTGGAAGGAGCCTGTGTCTATTTGTGCTCCTTTGAAGAATGTTAGGATCATAGCCCCACTTATCCCTGTTATAGTTCCAATGATCTTGGCTTTTCCTGCTGCTGCTCTTAAATTTAGACTCTCCAACCTATGTTCAAATGAGTTGAGTTGTATTATTCTTGAAACTTGTAAAATATGTCTCTCCATTCCTAAACGTTGAAAATTGTTCAGAGGGTTTGCTTTGGTCCTAAATTAAACAAAGTATCAGTTTCATTTCCTAACTTTATAAATTTTTTATAGTGATTGATTGCATGCACTAAAGGAGAGAGTTTTCATCAATAATAGAGTAATTTCAAATACAAATGATTGAAGCAGATATCTATAAGATTTTTTTATCCATATATAGTACAAGTCAATTTAATGAACTTTTCTCCAAAATATTTCTCCCATTATTATTTACTAGAAGAATAATAGAAGTTTAGTATAGTGTTTACCTATACTCTTAAGAATAGACAAAGTTGAAAAATCTGTTTTGTTCATGCAAAGTTAATGAGTCAATCAACTCCTTTTGTTTCTGATGAAGTAATTAGACGCAACTTATAAAATAGATAAAGGGAGTATTTTTTTTAGAAAGAAACCGGAAATATTACTTCGAAAATGCTAATACATGTTTATACTAATAGTGTACTTTAAATAATTAAATTAACTATTTTTTGTAAATTAGTTAGTTAACACATGTTTATAATTAAAAGGAGCAATATTCTTGAAGAATATGAACTCTCATGTGGAAAATATTGATGTTATTGCATGTGTAGCTACTTTTTCAGCGAAGATGCTCCCCGGGGGGGGGGGAGGAAACTTTTTGTGGAGGCGAAATCGGAAATGTGTTCCAAAGTTATATGTTTTGTGAGAAAAGAACAAATAAAGAAAAAGGATCGAAACTAAGAAGAATAAGAAAAGATAGTGATTAAAGAGGGGAAAAAAAAAGAAGAAAGTTAAGTGTTTAAATGGAAGAAAACTCACCGGAAGGAGACGGCCATGATAAAGGTGATGGCTGGAGTAAGATTGGACATTGCTGAAGCAAATGTTGCTGATGTTAAAGCCAATGCTTCCAAATATAAGTTTTGTGCCAGACACGCTCTACATAATAATAATAATAATAATAATAATAATAATAATAATATGAGCATCACAATATTAATTAATTAGTTTATTCAGTTTATTTTTCACTAATAATATCCAACAACTATGTCAACAGAAAAAGACTAACTTGTTTTTTGTTGAGTAATATGTTAAACTCCAGCTGTTACATATATAAACAATTCATTTTCATCAATGTATTTGCAATTAGAGTCATATTTTTAAATAACTCGAGTTAACGAAGAAAAATTAAATTTGCAGAGTGTTCATTAAAACTATGAGTAATTTGTAGAGTTCTCTATAAATATATGCATGCGCATAATTCATTGACAGTGATTGTAATGCTTGTGTTGCTTGTAAATAACTTGTACATAGAAAAGTAAAACACAGCCTAATAAGTAACTTGTAGAAATATACATGTCTCCTTCCTAAATACACAACCGATTGGACTTGAGTGGGAAAGAAAAGGCAAAACAAAATATCTACATGGCACTTAAACTTAAGGAATAGTAAAATACATCCTAACAAGCTAAGTATTACTTATAGAAATAAGTGTTCTAAATACACAACCGCTTCCGCCGCTTGGAATTGAGCTGGGAAATAAAAAATAAAAGATATATACACATTTTTAAATTGAAAAAATATTATTTTAAAAGGTGGGAGACAGAAGCAACAGAAAATATGTATAATTAGAGGTCTAGAAAAGACTTCATAATTCACGTAAAGTTACAAATGGAAGGTGGAGAAAGAGTCACGCATGCTCACAACTCTATTTCTATCCTCATGAAAAGTATGTTTTTTAATTTAAATTCCCACTAAAACTTGCCACTTCCCAAGGAAGAAACATCAATTAATATATGTTAACCTATGACTTTTTATTCTTCCAAATGTCTGCTACAATATAGAAAATTGGTGTTAACAACAACAGCTAATTCATCTTCACTAGTCACTTATTATCAGTTTAAATTAAAGTTCGGATTCTTGTCCAGAAATTTTCCTCATTTGTTTAGTTTAATCATATTCATATGTACTATATTCGGTCCCTAATATGAAACACTTATAGTAATTTTATTTTTTATTTTTGAAAATGAAGCAAATTTCTAAATTTATTCATATTTAAAATCAAGAAGTGCTTCTATAAAGAAACCAAAATGGAAGATCACGTCAAATTTTAAATCACACAAAAAGTTCACAGACACACACACACACACACACATCAAACTGGTTATTCCAATATGAACAGAAAAGCACACAAAGAAAGAATATATGGTAGCTAGTACCTGGTAATTATGAATTGGTTAATAGCAATGTGATTTGATACTTACCCAAATAAACCACAAAGAAATGCTTGAAACAGTATCTTCCATGTCATTTTTGGCCTCTTCTTCCTGCAAAATATTTTTACCATTAAGTCATTAAATGCAAGAGAGGCTCAAACTATTCCTTTCTTAATAAACATGCACTGATATATATTAGATTCACCAACAAGCCTCTATCTCTTTTTCCTTTAATTTCTCTCTTTAATGTTATTCTAATGGAGTTGTGCGTGTCTTGGTGCTCGTTTTATTGCTATTGCTATTGGTATTGCTTCGTGAATCCCCTTAAATAGTGAATGAAATGACTCGTAGACATATTCCCTCCTCAAAATTAGATTGTTATGATCATAATATCTTGGCGTATATTTTTCAACTCTTTCCATTACATGTGCAAACAGAAACATAGAATCATTCACATTTTGAATTGCAAGTCTATTATCAGATTCCTTTTTCATGCATGGTCTAAAATGCTCCTTTCAATTAGTCTTCCACGTAAGACTCATTTTAATGAATAGATTGAACTATAAGTGAAAGCGAGTCTTGTATTAAAGATTGGAAGAATAATTATGAGTGCACATAAAAACCCAGGTCATCATCATGAACCAAATAAGTGTGGTCACATACATACATACATACATATATATATATATGAGAAGATCATTTAATCATGTTATTGAAAGTCTAGTGTGAATGAGATATGCGCGCACATACTATTGCTTTGCAGTACTGCCGATTCAAGACAAACTCTGGCACAAACATTCGATCATATATACATGGATACCAAATATATATATTTATAATGAAAATATATTGTGAGGTGATGGCGAACTTAATTAGTTAATTACCTTTCTAGAATGAGAGCGAGAGGGGCAATGAAAACGGTGGCAAAGATAAAGCGATAAGCAGCGACGATCCTGAGGTTCATGCCGTCGTTGATGGCGAGCTTGTACAGCACATTGACGCCGGCGAATGTTACTTGAACCACAACCATTAACATCGCCGGCTTCAACCCGTGCACCACATTCCACACATCGGCCACCTTTGTCATCGTCTATATATATATATATGTATCGTCTCACAACCACCAGCACCACTACAAGCGGCTGCTACACCAGCTTTGTGGGGGAAGAATAAGGTATCTAGGATTGAGAGAAGAGAGAGAGAGGGTGTTGCAGGGTTTAAATGGTGTGTGAGTAAATGATGTTGGGAAGAAGAAGGTGAAGAGCGTATTTATGGAGGAAACGAATGAGTTCAAGAGATTACAATTCCTAAAGGAACAAGAGAGGGAAGTGGCGATGTTTCCCCGTGACGTCATCGTTTGCGTACATGAATGTGGAAACTGCTCCTCCTTCCTTTTCGACTAGTGTCCATTGGTCTGCCACCATCACTTCCACACACCTTCACTCATCGAATCCGGTTTCAGTGCATGGCGCAGGATGAGCGTACCGTCCCCATCCCCCATTTTAGTATTGAAATCAGAACCTCACGCGGTATTAGAAGCTACCTCACGCAGTTTTTTTTACCGCGTGAGGTTCCGATTTCAACACTGAAATGGGGGATGGGGACGGTACGCTCATCCTGCGCCATGCACCGAAACCGGATTCTTCACTCATCTTGCATAGATCGTCCATGCTTCTATTTAATAATAATAATAATAATAATATTCTAATTGTTTTTTATATGGGTCTTATATTTTATAAATTTATCTTGATAATTTCTCTTTATTCATAACCTCTTATAATATATATTTATGGAACCCACAAGAAATACTAATTAAAATGTTTTTATTAGAGAGAATATAGATGACATAGTATTCTCAGAGTATATAAATATTTATCCATCTTGTAGGCTCTTACTTTTCGGAGTGCCACACCATCCGTACTTTGTCAAATAAAATATCTCATGTCTTCCTCGCAATCATACCAATATCTACTAATAAAATAAGCGTAGTTAAGTGAAAGCAATGAAAGTATAGAATGACAAATAATCTTAATTTAATTTCTTAATTTTTGTTCAACACTGAATTTTCTATTTAGAACCAAATGTAGCATTGAGCATAGTTTATTATTATTTATTGATTTGTGTGTGACTCTTTGTTTCATGATAATTTTGTATAAGGCTATATATATAAGTTTGGAATATATATATATATATATAATCGTACAAATATACGTTACCCAATACAATTAATTGAATTCATTTGTATGGATAATTTTCAGTCTATGATGCCCAAGATTTTAACTTTCTTGAATCGAAAACTAATTCTTTTTCAAAATCTGTTCACCAGCGAATTGGCTTGCCGCCCCCACCGTATGTTGCTTGTAGACATAAGTCAAAAGTGTGCCAAAACATGCACACACACGCACGCACGCACCCAATATATAGAGGTATATGGCTATTTAATCTCTTAAAGTTTCATGTGTGTTGCGTCAGATCCTTTTGGAAGCATTATTTATTCTAATTAAAATGAAAGGCTTCTTTACAGATTATAGATCCTACTCAGCATTATATATGACCACCCAACAGACACACAGACACAAACCCACAACACGCACACACACTCGTACACATTAAATTATCGAAGAAGATGATGAAAAGAAGAAGAGGAAGAAGAAGAAGAAGCAAATCCCATTTTGGATATTATGTAGTTTTTAATTTGGTTCAAGTCCAAGAACACACAGAAGCTAGGTTTAGTCCAAAATCAAAAAGGTTCAAGGTTTAGTGGAGTCTAGGATAACCCATTATATAATATCGCCATCACTTTTGAATCTGTATAGCTATGTGCCATTTGATCCTTCTTCCAACCTACTTTTGTTTTCTAATTAGCAACAAGAGATTGAATTGAAGAAAATATGGCATGGTACTTTTACAAAAAGGAAATATTGTGGTATGTGTACATAGAGGATAAAGTATTCTTTTGATTCTTTAAGTTTATCTTATATTTCAGTTTAGCCTCTTAAATTTAAAGAGTGTATTTTTGGCATATTAACCTTAACACATTAGCTTTATTTAATAGATAATACATTACTCAACAAATTTAAACGATGATTTTGTAATTAAATACTAACAAAGCATGCTTGAATTTTAAAGTATTAAAATGGTGGTATTAAAAAAATTAAAATTTAATCACATTTTGTCAGCATTTTAGTTGCAATACGGTCATTTAGATTGGCCAATTTAAACATTTTTTTGTTAAATAAAACTAGCGTGTTAATGTTAAAGAAATAGAATTACACTTTTTAAATTTAAAGTACTGAATAAATGATCAAACATATACAATGGCTACACGCAAAGGTTTCATCAATCCATCCAATTCTAAATGTAAAAGTTAGTAGAGAAGTTTACATTATTTTGATTTTTTATGTAAAACCATAATAATTCATTCTGTCTGTCAAATTTATATTTTATTTTCACAACTCTTACTATAAATTGCATGTAGTAGTAAGTGGCTTTAATTAAAGGAGTAGTTCTTAATGAAAATAATCATAAGACATTCTTTAGAAAAATCAACACACATTTCTTACAAATAACTAATAATTTTCATAATATATAAAAATTAACTATATAACTCTTATATTTAGAAAAGAGGGAAGGAAAGTAAGTAATATATAATTTTGTAAGTACAATAGCTGCATCCCTTCTTATGGAAAATTATTTGTCATGTCATATAAATTTTCTTTGCATTTCAAGGTATAAAATTTTTATGGAGAAAAACATAGAAAGAGAAGTACTTTAATGAAAGGAGTCAACTGTTGGTATTTTTGGAATAAAATATAAACTAGAGAAAATTACTTTACTAAGTTAATTATTAGGCTTAGATTATTTTTCATTAAAGAGAATTAATATATATGACACACACAAAGCACTACTTTTTTTACGCACACAATACTACCAGGAGTACGAAATATTTTCTTCCATTAAATGAACAAAATTTTAACGTACAATATATATGGCCTAAATTAATAGATAGACTAAATTAACATTTAACATTTTTTAACGAAAAAGTAATGTCTAAAGTATACCTTTATTCCTATGTGTTTGCGTCAGGTTTTATTTTAGTCCATTAAGTTTTAAAAGTGCACTTTTAGTCCCTCAAACTTAATGTTGTTTGGCTTGTTTAAATTTCATTTTCATAATAGCTTTTACAGATTCTGAGGCAAAATCTAGGTTTTGAAGAATAGATTTTGGAAAATAGATTTTACAAATTTAAAGAAAAACCTAGGTTTTTAAAAGTAATTTAAATTTGGAAAGTTATTAGCTTTTACGGATTCCAAGGTAGAAAGTAAGTAGTATAGAGTAAAGAAAAAGAATGAAAAGTAGGAAATAAGAAAGAAGAAAGAAGAAGAAAAAAGTAGGAAAGGGGAAAGAGAATGAAGGAAAAAAGTAGGAAAGAGAAAAAAGTAGGAAAGAAAGAATTTAAGTTTCAAACTCAGGTTTCGTAACCAAAATAGCTTTTCACAAAAATTTTTGTATTTGGACAAAATCTAAGTTTTGGATCAAAACCTAGGTTTCAGAAAGTAAAGGCAAACAAGCTCTTAGTCTCTCTTGACGGAAATTGTTGATTCATCAAATTTAATTGATGACTCTGCATAAAACATTAACAAAGCATACTCATATTTTAATTTTAATTTAATAATATAATAAATTTGATAGTTAAATTGTGTAAAATAAAATAGATTTAAAATAAAAACAACTATATCCAATGATAAATCAACAACTTCCGTTAAGAAAGACTAACGACGTTAAGTTTGAGGGATTGAAAGTGCACTTTTTAAACTAAAAGGGCGAAAGTGAAATATGACGTAAACATAAAGGGCTAAAAGTATATTTTAGCCAAAAGTAATTTATGAACTACTAAATAGTAAAAGTTATAAAAGTGAAATTTAAATTATAGATAAGAGATCATCAAATTAATTCATATTCAATTTCATTTTCATTTAACCAAATGGATTGTGGTATATACCCCATTTACAGCACGTTGAAGAATGGGCTGCTAAATATTTTCGAGAAGACAAAGTGGAAGTTTTGGTAGAGAGACAACGCACAACACAAAAACACTAAACATGCTTCAAATTAAAGTTTGATTTATTGTGTGAAAATATTTTTTTCTTCCTAAAAACATTTCATTAATTACTTGTTCAGGAAAATGAAGAGGAGACATCATGAGTATAGTCGTTTAATTAATTTGACTAAATTTTCCAGATACGTCTCCTAGCAGTAGTAGATGAGACATTTGAAAATACCTATTTGAGTTTTTATACTTGTTTTGTTATAGGAACAACTTATTAGGTAATTTAAATGAATTTATAACGTTACTAATCTCTAGTGATTATAATTCTTTTTCAGTTATATGCAACGTATCTTCAATTTTAACTACAATGCAAATGTTTTCAGTTTTTTACATAGTTAGCAATATGTTGCACACGGTTGGAAAAAAGTTGCATCTAATAAACATATGTTATTACTTACCAATCTTAATAATAAAAAAGTTTCAAAGTATTATTGATTAATATATTTTGTAATTCTTGACTTACCCTAAATTTTATACTTACCAATCGTAAGAATTAGACACCCCCTCAAAAGAATTGTTAAACTCACGTATTTTTTAATTCAAAAAATATTTTTGTATATTTTATAAACATAAAAACGGTCCGTATAATTTTAACAAAACTCAGTTAAGATTTATTTATTTACCGTAATCTGTTATTGAATATATCTTTATAGACTTTAGAAATAGAACATCTGTTTAGAAAATATTAGTGAACTTAAAATAATATTTATACTTAATTTAAAATAAAAGAAAAATCTTTATAATTTAAATAAAGTCAAAATAAATTATTGAACCCTAGACTTTTACCGGATATCTAGAATCTATTTTGATGTTAAAAATTTCATACTAAAAACATGGTATAGCAAAATGATCACTCTAATTCAATTACATTTTATAATTTGATGCATGTGTTTTAATTAAGTGAAAGGTAGGCATAAAAAATGAAACTCCACTAAGATTTAACTAAGACATCTGAAAAAGTAAAGCGAAACATATGATTTGAACTCTGACATGCTGTGTTTAACATATGATTTTCATTTGAGAGTAATTAACATAAGATTACGCCTTAATCTTCTTCGTATGTATAGTTTTTTAATAGTTTGAAACCATCTTGTTGTTAGTAGGAATCCACTTAAATTAGTTAAACAACCTATGATCAACTATGTTTTTTGATTATTACACACACACTCACTCACTCACACACATGTTCCTTAATGGAGGTTGGCACAAGTTGTGATCGAGCAAAAAAATTTAAATGATTATATGTATGTGTGCGTGTGTAAATCAAATCAATATTGGAAAAAATTACTCATTTGATTTTTATAGTTTTGTCTTGATTATAAATATAATAAATTCTTAAACTTTGATTTATTGCTATACAGTCTTTATAATTTTGATTTAGTAGAAACTTCATCCTGAACTTTAATTCATGTAATTGGAAATAGGTCCCTGAACTTTATTTTGTAATAGTACTGAAATTTATTAACACAAAAGAGTGTTACAATAGATAATGATATGATCACTTTAATTCACTGTAATTCAATCCCCATAGCTTTAATCACTTAAAGCTTTATTACATAGCTTTAATCACTTAAAGCTTCATTCTTTAAATTTCATGAAATATATAATTTTATTTTCTAAAACATAGGAGCTAATATTTTAAATGATTAAATTATAGGGATTGATTTATATCAAATCAAAGTTTGAAAATTAAGTTATAACCGAGTTAAAATTCTAGGACTTAACTACATCGAGTGAAAATTTAGAAACTAAATTACAATCAAGGTGAAAATTATATGGAGTAAAGGACTGATTTTTCCTACATATTAATTAAATCAACTTGTAATGTAAAAGGGGCACTTATTAGTGCTCTACAATTTAAATAAGTGGAAGATGTTGAGGAGTGCATATGGAAAGTGGATCAAAAAAGTAAATAGACTTTTGGTACAGCATTAAAAAAGTGGAGACGAAAGGATGGTAACCTCATTTTAATTTTTGACTAATGAGACTTTTTTATATTCCTTCTTTGTTATGTTAGTTGTAATATATGTGTATTGATTTTTATTAAAATACTCATAGAATCGTTTGCATTAAAACTACCTATTAATGAGAATCTCCTTTATATAATTAAAATGGATAACTTGGGTAAAAATAATAAATTTGGGGGACAATAGATTGAAACATTATAGTTAAGACTAATGTGAACCCTTTAACCAGCTTTTATTTAGGATCGAAAATAGTATAAACTTAATGAGAGTAATTTTATATAGAGTTTAGATTTAAGATGCAATAATATTATTCTGAGCTTATACTAAAAATGCACCAGTACTATATGCTTTTTAGAAGTGAAAAAATAGTCTTAAAAATTTAAAATAGGAGCAAAAATGCAAGGGCCGTAAATATAACCTAGCATTGTTACATAGTTATATGCAAAAAGCATAAGCCCCATTACAAAAAGTAATGATATCATGATGTATTTAACGACCATAATATTCTTAATCTAGATTTAAATATTCATAGATATTTTTTACTAATGAAAAGCATGTGGTGCTGAATGAATATTTTTTGAGAGTTTGGTTAAAAGTTTATGTATATTTTTACATCTGAATCGTCCATGGGTTTAACGGCGTTAATTAATATTGTTAAGTTTAGGGATCAAAATAAACATCTGTCCAAAGTATACAACCAAAACTAGAATATATTCAAAGTATAATGATTAAAACTAAATTGGTTAAAAGTATATGGACCATTTAAAATTATATGAATTAACAGTTTTAGACATAGTAAATTTGAGAGACTAAAATCACCACTTTTAAATTTTAGAGACCAAAATTCAAATTAGGGTAAATTATTGAGATAAAAAATAGGTTTAAACCTATATATATAGTTGATCGCTTTGAGATTTGCATCTGAAATTTTGCCTCTGAAATAACTCAAGAACTTGCTCCTGCAGCTTCTTTCAATGATGAAACTCCTTTTGCTTTTGAATGCAAGAACTTGTTAAAATTATATTTTACAAATTTATGGCAGTGGTCCAAAATTAGGGCTCCCATCCATGGTACGCCCACCCCTGTCTTGCCTTGCAAATTGTAAATTACTATATTTTTAATTACTTTGTTCGTGTTTGAACTTGCTTTTATGAATATATAAGATAATGGAAGAGATCGACCCTTCTTTGGCACATACATGGATTGAATATATGCATCTGTCCTTTCTTTTCTAAAAGCATTCAAGTTCCTACGTGAGAAATTCATTATAAAGAATTCATCAATATGATTGTTAATACATCTATGATACTAAAAGATGGTCCAAGATACTTTTTTTTTTCAAAGCTTCTAGACTAAATATATTTATCTTCTCAAGTTGCCTCTTAATCACTTATCGGGATTAATTTAGTAGATTATTGAGCTACTACGTAGTTATTAAATACAATATCTTGTGTGTAGCCTGACGCACAATAGATTAAGTGCGAGTGACTGATCCATCTCTGCTCTTTTTTTAAGGGTTCTGTGACGAGTGATGACTTTCATTGATTCTCATAACTATGCCCCATTGACATTTAGAAAGACGACCTTGATCATTCTTTAATCTAACAGCATTTTCCCTTTTCAGCTCTCTGTCATCGTAGTGTCATGAGAACTCAGATTCAAGAGCATTAACTAGAGGCACTTATAATAAGTTTTCCACTACTTCAAGTTGATGAAAATGATATATCTCTAGTTTGCCTAAAAAACGATAAACTCCTTACCGGAAGATTCAAGTCTATCCCACATGATTAATCTTAATTTCACATGATATACCTCAAGCATCAACCAAGTGAACTAACATAACAATCCTAGAATGAAATATTTAGTTCCTCATGTTGTAACACAAGCCACAACTGTATGTACGTGCGTATCTAACTCTCAAATAATCCATATAGAACACAAGTGAAAAAGGAAAGAAACAGCAGAAAAACCAAGATTGGAAGTCCTGATTTCCGCCTTTTATTCTTAGCAATCTTGCACCTTGTCACTTGCATTTTAGAATAGCGATCAAATTCCCTCACAAATTCAACATCACAGATCTTGTTATGAGGGCTGCTTTCATCTTCAACAGATCTTCATCTTGTCACTACACTTTGTTATGCCCAACATCATCACTCCCATTAGAGGTGGGGTGTTGATCTCGTCGGTGGTGGCGTGAAAGACAGATTGTTGTGAGAAAATTGGATGAAGAAGAAGGTTGGTGGTCGGCTTCGTCGTTGCTGCACGGGGTTGTCCCAACATCTGCGGTGACTGTGAATGGCCGAAGAGGGACGGGGGTGTGAAAATTGGAAGGGAAGAGATGAGGGTAAAATGGGAAAAAGGCTTGCCATGTTGTATAGTCAAAATAACAAGAGTACAGTACAGCTGGACAAATAGTGGAGCCCATAATTTAAAATTGTCTGCGGTTTGATAAATTTAACGGTGGTGACATTTTAACACCCTTTTAAAATTTTTGTAGGCATTTTTGAACCTAAATTTGTTTAAGGTGATAGCAGCGCTTTCAGAAACGTGATAAAAAAGTAATTTTACATAAATTAAAATAAATATATGAAGAATATTATCTCGTTTTATGAAAAAATACTGTTAAATTTGTATTTGGGCTTCCCAAACACTGAGTTAAACGGGACATTTGAAAAAGATTGATGGTAGTGGGTGTTTGGATAAGCTTTTTTACCTTTTAAAAGTATGTTAAAAGTGTTTTTCCAAAAATTTAAGATGATCTCTTTAACATATTTACCTCGATTCCTATAAAATTCTTTTTCTTACTCCAATGAGCGATTAATACTTTGCAGAATTCATTCACAAAAATAGATAATCTGAATACTTTTATATAAAGAGAATATTGTCATGCAAGTGGACAAAAAAACTGCACTGTGCTTGTCACTTGTACTTAGAAATAGGAAATATCATGGCATCTTATTTATAAGTATTTATAGAAATATTCTCCGAAATACACAACCGTTTGGACTTTAGTGGAAAAATAAAAAAAAATCAAAATATTGACATTTCTATATAACAATAAATATTATTTAAATGGTGGGTGACATAGAATAAGAGAAGCAATGAGATATGATTTTATTTTAGATAAAGACTACTACTTATTTCACGGAAGTTACAAACGTAATGCATTATTGTATGGGCAAAGAGTCACGCATGGCTAAACTAATATTTATATTCTATGCAATTACTTATTTAACTTTAATTTGAGCTTCGTTTCTTCAGAAATGGCCTCTTCAAGAACAAAAGTGACAGCTCGCATGCATATCCATTTATTTTATTAATTATTGTTTTTGGTCCCAAATAATTATTAATTCATAATGATTTTATAATACAGACCCAAATAACCCCAGATAGAGGTGCCTGAAACAGCATGCTCCAAGTCATCTTTGGTCTCTTGTTTCTGCAAAATTAATTTACCAATATAGTCATTAAATGGAGACTAATAAGAATCTCTTAATTAATTTCATTCTTAAACGTTTTGAATCACAAAATCCAGGTTTGAGCTCTCGCTTTCTTCAATATTTTTCTTTTGGCATCACCATCTGGCGGGTTCTTGAATTTCGCCTTTACAGCTTTTGGGTTTGACCCTGAATAGCTTCCTTTTGGTCCAAAAGTCACTCAGGCCGAAAAGCTTTGAACTGTGCATGTACAAGCATAAAAAACCAAGATCAGTGTATTCAAGGGGAAAAAGAACAAAACTTTAATAATCAGATCCAGAACACAGAATAATATTAAACTGTTATGCCTCTGATTTTTAACGTAAGATTTAATTTTGTAATGAAATTTGTACTGCAAAATATTGTCGGATGGACATGAACTTAATAATTGAATGGAGCAACGAAGCAGGTGGCGACGATAACCCGATAAGCAAAGATGACCTCAGGTTCATGAAATCCTTGATGGCGAGCTTGTACAGCACATTGACGCCGGCGAATGCCGTCTGAACCACAACCATCAACATCGCCGGCTTCATCCTGTTTACCACATTCCATGTATCCGCCATTTTCATCGTGATCTCTTTAACAACCACCACAATCTGCAGCTGCCGGCACCACAGGCCACAGAGAGAGAGAGAGAGAGAGTACGGTTTAACTAACAACATGTTTGTGAAGAGCTTGAGGGGAGGAAGGTGAAGAAGAGTATATTTAATTTCAGGAGGAGGAGGAAGGGTCACATGAGGCCATCGGATTTGCGTTTGAAACTGTGGAAAGGGGCTCATCACAATTAATTGAGGCTTCGATTTGTGAAGTTGTGGAAAAGAGCAACTTTCTTTGCAGGGATAGGAATCTTGATTTTTCAAGTTGTGAATGATTAAATCATTTCTATAGACACAACCTCCCTCCTGTTAGTGAATTTGTTGGTTTTTTTTCTCGATCAGTATCCGGAGCTTCGCCCTGACTAATTCAGATCCGACTCGCATCGCGCACATGGAAATGGTGGGTGATTCTCCCAACTGTGACTACTGCATATATAATGACTCGAACTCAAGCCTTACTTAAACTGGAACAGACTGCTTACCACTTGATTCAACCAAGGTTAAATTTATTGGTTTTAAATGTGAATATTTTACCCCCATTTTATTAATCTTATAGGTTTTCTTGTCTGTGAGGTTTGTGAGAGCCCGCCATTTTAGCTTCCCAAACTAGTGATCCAATATCCCCAATTGGGAATATTTTACCCCAATGTGAATACTGATCTTCGTATTGGACCTGTTCCCCAGGTTGTTGGGTATACACGAAGAAACTGTAAAAGGACAAATAGTAGTATTCTCGGCTCGCATCACCAATGTGGGCTGACTTCGGCCCAACCATATGCCTCTGCACAAAAGGATAAACCATGCACTGCCTTTGAATAGTGATCCGGACCAGCATCAATTCATTCTTACTTGACATTTAACTATCGAGAGGCACATATAAAAAAAGATAATTAATTTTTTTGCTTTTTATTTTTATGCAATTTTTCTATTTAGAAAAAGGGTAATTTTGTATTCAATTGATTGTTAGAAGGATTTGATAAATCTTTTAGATATTTTGACTCATCTTTAATATCCTTATGATATATTAGTAATTTTTATTTTATGATATTCTTGCATATATATGAGTGCCAATGAGAGATCTAAGGACATTTTTTAATATCAATATCCCTGATTTAATTTAATTTAAGTAAATATCATCATGTTATTATATCTTTTTTAGTATTTTAAGTCATATTAGGACTAACAAGTTTCCTTCTTTAAGGAGTAAATTGTATTCAATTATTTTAAAATGATTGAGAATTTTTTCCTCAACAAGTATTAACTTGTTGTTTGTATTTTAGATAAAATATGGTTGGATTATACAAGAGAGTGATCACATATGAAATCCGTAGAAAAGAACCGTTGGAACATTTTTATTTTAAAGAGATAGATGATGCAAAGTATAGAATATTTCTCCTCGAGCTTTAAAATGTGCCGACATGTTTCTTTTTGATCGGTTAAAATTGATGTGAGATCATAAGAATACAGAAATTCCTCTACCAATACGTGTCTGTTCTAGTCAATAAAACATTGATGGTTAAGCAAACCCTGAGAATGCTATCATCTACCCCATAATCCCTCATTGATAAAAAAAATACTTCATATCAAATATACAAATCACACTAAAGGCTTGTTTGGAAGCTATTTTGAAAATAGCTTTTACAGATTCTGAGACAAAACCTAGGTTTTGAAGAATGAATTTTGAAAAATAGCTTTTACAGATTTCGAGGCAAAATCTAGTTTTTGAAAAGTGATTTATGTTTGGGAAGTTATTAACTTTTACAGATTCCAAGGCAAAAAAGTTGGTAGGAAAGAGAAAAGAGAAAAAATGAAAAGTAGGAAAGAGAAGAGAAAAAAGAAAAAGTAGGAAAAAGAAAACCTAAGTTTCAAACCGAAGTAACCAAAATAGCTTTTCAAAACAATTTTTATACTTAGACAAAACCTAGGTTTTGAAACTAAACTTAAGTTTCAGGAAGTGATGGCAAACAAGCCCTAAACCACCTATCCTAAAATAACCATGTAACCGATCCTTCATGGCTGGAAAGGGATGTCTGATGATTATAGACTAATCTTAGACCACCTTAAATGGAATATAGGTTTGGTTCTTCCAGTTCCTTTAACCACCCCTATGGTGGCCTATGCAACAACAATGACCCCCTTTAGGTCATGTTCTATCAGTTGCTAATTTACTAATGCATAATAACTGTCAATTGGAATCCAAGTTTTTGGAACCCTAAGATGGTCCATAGTTTATATGATCTGGTTAGAACCAGTAAAATCCTCCGATAACAAAATAGGAAGATATAAAGTTAGAGAAGATTTTCCCGTATCATACTCAGGTATGACAGACTCCTTTTGAAAATTTCAATTAATGATCTATTTCTCTTCCAATGAAACGAATTATGTTCATATGGAAAACTATTGCATGAGGCTATACCATAATTTGATTCAGGAAATTAAATTAAATTGCCTTTTTGGTTGTGTGGTGAAGATGAAACTTTAGTCCACTTTTTCTGTTCATGTCTGTTTTCTAGTGCTAGATGGTTTGAATGCTTATCCATTAGAGTTGAGCACTTAGACTTCAAAACTTTCAAAGAATGGTTAATTGAGACACTTGTCCATCTTCATTTATGACTCTCATGATCATATGATAAAGACAGTAGTTATGATTCTAATTAACACTATCTGGACAAAAAAGGAAATCTTCTCTTCATGAGAGTAAGCAATTTGATCCTTTTAAAGTCTCCGAAGAAATCAAATCTACTGTTGAAGCTTGTGGGACCATCTTTTTGGCTGAGAAGCACTCTCCTAAAGTCTTATCATAATCTGTGTGAACTGTTAGTTATTTTAAGATACATCAAGAAGGATGGACTACTGTTTTCCATAAATCAGCTTCTTCCAAAATATGCTAAACATGTTTTGTTTTATCAAGGCCAGTTCATTCAATCTTTCATCAAATGAATGGAAAAGCATAAAAGGGATCACTTCTTTTTTACTCAGGGTCATCACGGGTGCTGATATATGGATCTCCAAATCAACTTTTTTGGTTCAGGATCACTTAAAATGGATTAATATATGCATCAACTAAATATGAGTTGGTATATATGAAAAAAAATGGTTAATACAATATTTAATGCCTCAAGTTTACACTGATTTTGATTTTGATCATACAAATTTCAAATAATAAATTCTGATCTCTTAAATTTCATTTCATTTAAAAGATCGCTCATTACATTATCAAAGAATTTGGTAATTGATTGTTGGAATTTAATAAAACTTGGATCATTTTACCTTCAATGGAACAAAACTAAAATAGTGGTAAATTTGAGCAATCAATATTAACATAATAAACTATTAAGTATTTTTTAAAACTATCAAATGTCTAATAAAAAGGATCAAAAAGTATCTTTTAAAAAGTGTCCTAGTGCTAGAACACTATCCTATTGGAAGTAATCTTGTTTGATAATGTAATGTTCGAGATAACATTTTTAAAAAATGTTGATATTAAATGTTAATATTATATATCAACTAAATATGAGTTGGTATATATGAAAAAAAATGGTTAATACAATCTTTAATGCCTCAAGTTTATACTGATTTTGATTTTGATCATACAAATTTCAAATAATAAATTCTGATCTCTTAAATTTCATTTCATTTAAAAGATTGCTCATTACATTATCAAAGAGTTTGGTCCTTTGTATACAAAAATTGATTGTTGGAATTTAATAAAAACTTGGATCATTTTAACTTTAATGGAACAAAACTAAAATAGTGGTAAATTTGAGCGATCAAATATTGTATTAACATAATAAACTATTAAGTATTTTTTAAAACTATCAAATGTCTAATAAAAAGGATCAAAAAGTATCTTTTAAAAAGTGTCATATATAATAGGTGCTAGAGCACTATCCTATATTGAAAGTAATCTTGTTCGAGATAATGTCATATATTAAACGTGGATATCTCCTCGATCAGGGTTTTAAATCTTTATTCACCATGCTATAAAAAACCAGTTTCTTCCATTAGACATAACTACATTTATAGAAAATGAGATTATGAGCAAAGAACAAATGTGAGAGATAAGAGGCCCATTCTTACCAAGATGACTCCAACAAATTCCTCAAAACTCATTATTTGACCCAGCGCTTCGCATCCATAATACATATATTACTCTGCAAGTCTCGTATCTCTCGAGAGGAAAACAAAACCGCTTCATTTTTTTTATATAGCACACAAAAAGAGTTCATGGGCTCCATTAGGCCTAGATATTGATTCCATTCCCCCCCTTTTTTAAATATCACTTTAATGCTTATTATAAATATATTTTAACTCACTATCATATATTAATAATTATTAGTTAAATCATTAAATATATCTTAAATTGGTAAAAAAATTTGAATTTACTCATATTAAAATTTGCTCTTTCTCTACGTTTACAAATGATTCCCACATGGTTCTCATCTTTTTCTCTTTCCAATGAGAATTAAATAATGATAATACTGAAAATAATCATTAATAATCTCACAGTAAAGTTACATCAATACAATTTATTTCTTCTAAAAATATATTTATGACCAGAGTGATAGATATATAATTCAGTTAAATTCAAGTATTATCACTTATCAGACTAAATTAGAGATACATCTCCCAAAGATATTTTTCACATTTACATAAACTCGAACTTGAGACTTCGTATTTTAAGAGGCTAAAACCTGTTTTACCGTGAGTAGTGTGTGTTAGTGATCCTACCTTTCCTTTTTACACTTGCAATATTACAAAAATTATTATATTTATCCACCAATGTAGCCCAATGTCCTCTTCTTTTTTATTTTGAATTAGAGGGGCAGACGATAACATCCCAAGATTTTGAGCGATATTGAACTCATCATCTCTTAATTATCAAAGAGCTTTTATGCCATTAGTCTATAAGAGCTTTTGTGCTCCTCACCCTCTTATTAAGGATTTGTTGCCCTCCAATTGTTTGTGTAGCGATCAAATGCAACCTACTGGAGAAAAAGATAACTTAATTATATCAGTAAAAGAATTAAAAATATCATAAAAGTGTTTGTTTTATATGGGTGATGAAGAGGATCTAAGTTCCACTCACACCCATATAATTCTTCTATCCACTTTGCAACTATTTATTAATAATTGAGCCAATAATTCTTGAGATTTTTCTTGACCACATCTTATTATATGAGCGTTTCTTCACCTGAAATCATTCATATAGTTTTAATATGAGTTTGGATAGAGCTTTGGCCATTTCAAAAGTTCTTTTTAGGTAATTAAAATCCACTTAGCACATGTTATTTGAATATTGTTTTATTTCTTTTAATTTACATTCTAAAAACCCAATCATTTGAGGACTAGCCGCCCATTTTCAAAAAAGCTAAGGAGAGGCTGCTTGAAGTATCCCTAACGTGGGAATTAAATTTTTGTAAAACCTCTCTTTTCTCTTGTTTTCCTTTACTAAATTTTATTTTTTTATGAAATACATGTATCTTTATATCAGATACAATTATGTTCGAGGTACTATCATAATTAAATGTTGACATATCTTTTAACGGAGATTTAAATATTAGTTCATCGAGTTGTAAAGGATTAGTTCCTTCTGCTAAACTTAACATCCCTTAATCACTAAATTTCATTTTGAATACAAATAGAAGCGGTCATATAATTTTTTTGTCAGTGTGTGTGTATATGAAATTTTACATTATTTATATTTTTTAAATTTTTACTAGTAAATATATCAAAATTTATATTATTTAAATTTTTATCATATATTATTCAACATATAAAACCTTTTATGATTTGCATATACATCCTTTCATTATACATATCATTCATCATATAAAATTTTATATTATATATATATATTTGTTTTTCAAAAAATCAACTTTTAAATATCATAAAATCCAAATTGTTTACAGTGATTATGCATTTAAAATTGTTTTCCTTTTTTGGCCTCGTTTAAATGTATTTTTAAATGTGTGTGTATATATATAATCTAATTAAAGAACTCTGAATTAGCTAAATTTAATTTCAAAAATAAAAGTACTTGAAATAAATGATATAAAAGTACTTGAAATAAAACACATATAACATACTTACTTCATAGATTATAAATCATATTAGAAAAATAACTTTCACTGCTGAACTAAAGTTATAGATAAACCTCATCATAATACCAGTAGCAACTTTTATCAAATTATTTGTTTTAGGTTCAAAATCAAATTAAATTTTTAACAAACAGACTTTTATCACTCAATGCAAAGTTAAAAACCAAGGCCGAAGTCATTGACCCTAGCTTCCAACGAATCAGTACAAAGAGTCCTTTCCCCTGGATCTCTCATCATGGGGTCACATAACTTCCAGATATATGGTAATATACTAATATTGGACAATATCATTTTTCATATTCATTTTTCACTTTTTGTATATTTTAAAATAAAATTCCTAAATAGCGATACATGCATGTATGTAGACATTGTACTGAACCAAGTATTATGGAATTAACTTCTTCGCTTCTTGTCCTTTTCAACTTCCCATATTTTTTAATAAAAATGTAAGATGCTGCTCAAATAGCTAGTGATACATGTATTTAGCCATTTTCTGTGCTTCAATAATGCTTTATTAATTTTTTCGGGTCTTGTGAGTTATTATTTCTCTTTCCTGTTGTTCACGCCACCACTACAAATATTATTGATTAAAACAGAGTTAATGCATAAAAAAAATTAAAACAGAGTTCGGATATAATATATATAACGTTTGTATCTAATAGCAGATGCAAATATAGTTATAGAACATTGAATCTACTTATGATCCCTCCATTATTATCAAATACAAGTTGTATCAGTGGTATTATCTAGCCAGTATTCTCTATTGCAATAATTAATTGATTACTATCCAATACTAATAGAGTATTACTCAAGCCACTTCTTCTCAAAGGACAAGTGAGTGTCAATCTTAAAGTCATTAAATGTTAGTTTTCTTCAAAGACTTCTCATTGAAATTTCGACAGAGAAAGAAGTTTAAGATTTAGAGCGAGTAAGCTTAACCATTCTTTATTGGTAACTTTTGTTTTTTTGGGGGGGGGGGTGGTTATTAACTTAACTAACACTTTAACGAATTTTGGTGGTCTGTGTGAGGTAGACATTAGTGTATTCTGTTTCAAACTAAAGGTAGTAAATATATAGGTCGTTAATTATTTATTACTTTTAAAAGTTTGTGATTTGTGGGTATACAGCAGGAACATCAGTTGTAAGTTTTATAGAGATACCAGTTAAGCTGTAAATTTTTAAAAGTTCTATAAATTTAAAAGTTGGTTTGTAAGTTTAATAGAGATACAAGTAACAATCGAATTTAATTAATAATGAAAGGAAGGCATGGGTAGAATAATTGTCCGATTCCGACAAAGGGTATTTAATAGGACATGTCAATCTCTTATAACTGTTAAATCAATATTCAAAACATTATTAAAAGTGTCTATATTTAATGCACTTCATCGTTTTATACTTGGTTCAATACCTATGATTTATGGGGAAAAAGAATAACTGTCGGATGGAGATCAAAGAACCAGATTTACCAAAAATCAAAACATACAATCACCATAAAACTAACATCATAACCATGCTAGAATAAATAATGTAGATAATTACCTCAACGAAGTATGCTTAAGAAATTATATGATTATTAATCTAGAATAACTGATTTATTAAATATATTCAAGTGTTCCATACATTACGTGGCATAAAGAAATAAGCCAAATTGTTTATACACACTCAAGAGCCTTTTCCACTGTCTAAACGCATTGGTGGATGAAACCCTGACGTGGAAAGCACGATCACTTCCCTTCCCTTCTTCCATAAATCCCCTCCTTCGCCTTTCAGAAACACTCACTCTTCCTTCATTAGCCTCTCGTGTTCTTTCAGTTAACGACGAAGATGGCGGGTGTTTGGACTGTTGTTGAGGGGTTGAAGCCGATGATGTTAATGGCGGCGCTTCAGCTGACGTACGCCGGCATCAATGTGCTGTACAAGCTCGTCGTCAACGACGGCATGAACCTGAGAATCGTCATTGCCTATCGCTATATGTTCGCCACTGCTTTCATTGCTCCCCTGGCTCTCATTCTTGAAAGGTTACTTCTTTTCTTTTACCCACATGCATAGAGACCCTAACACACACTTATACGATGTTTATGGCACAGTTTATCTTGAATGGGTGTGTTGAGTGCATACGCTACGTCGTCCGATTATAATTATAAGATTTAATTTGTATTATATATACATAGACACAGAGACTCTAACACACTATGTTACGATGTTCATGTTGTCAGAGTAGTTGAATCATGTGGGCACTGTATAACACACACATACACATTTTCATGTGTTATAGTATGATTCATCGTACTATGTTGCTATGCCGCGAGTTTGTGTCATGAATAATCTTCCATCCCACGTACGGTGGATAGTTTTTTTAAATGCTCTAGGCGTTTTATGAACATGACCTTTTTAAATGAAAGAAAAGCATTTAGTAAAAATACTTTTCTTGATTATAAAGTTGGAAATGCCCATGAGAGATATTTTTCCCATTAAATTATTTATGTATATTGTGAATATTTATTTGCAGGAAGAAAAGGCCAAAGATGACTTGGAGCATACTGTTTCAGGCATTGCTGTGTGGATTATTTGGGTATGCATCAAATCATTAATATCAATTTGTTTTTTATTAAGTATTGTTGGTTCATGTTTTCTAAATTTGGCTTTTTAATTATTCAAATGATGATTATAATAAGTGAAGTCCTGTCGCTATGTTTTCTCTCTCTGTTCTTTTGTTTTTTTTAATTAATGTTGCTATCAATTTCTTGTTTCGTTGGAGAACAAACTATCAAGTGGCAAAAGCATAGAAAAATTAAACCCTTTTATTGCCTCTGAGTCTGTGTCATCCACCGTTCAAGTTAACTTTTTCATTCTATTTTCTTAAAAAAGGTGGCTGTCATAAAACTTATTCCGAAGTTGGCAAAAAATATTTATTCCGAAATTGTTGCTTATTTCCATTTATAGTTAGGTGACATTCAATACTTACATTTCATTCTTTACATGCATAAAATATTCAGATTAGTCAAAAGACTTAACAAAATAGTGGTATGAAAACTTCAGATAAGATAAGGGTTACAAGTTAATATATTCTAACTATTTGTAACCTTCAGCCATTTGTAGGTACCTTTCTAATAAAAAAAAAGCTATTCATATTATGAGCTATTAGTGAGGAAAAAACATAAATTAACTGATATTATATTATTCTAATAATTATGCAGAGGAGTACTTTCACAAAACTTCTACTTAGAATCATTGGCTTTAACTTCTGCAACATTTGCTTCCGCCATGGCCAATCTTACTCCGGCGGTCACATTTATCATTGCTATCTCTTACCGGTGAGTGTCATTGCATTTCTGTTTCTTTATACTTATATTTTTTATTTTCTTATCTTATTCTTAATAATAATAAAATGATGATGATCTAATTTTAAATTTATAGTTTAAATTATTCATTTTTTATCATTATCTTTTGAAAAAGTACAATTGAAAATTATTTGTATTCTATATGCTTCCGTGTCAATAAAGTTTATTCTTTTTTTTTAAACTTTGGACAGTTTGGAAAGACTGAATTTAAAAACAGCAGCAGGACAAGTGAAGATCATTGGAACAGTAATAGCAATTGGAGGAGCCATGATTCTAACATTCTTCAAAGGCACAAAAATAAACACAGGCTCCTTCCACGTCAGCCTCATACATAATAACGGACACGTGGCATCATCACTACTAGCTCCCTCTGGTATTAAGGCTCTTTTGGGTGCCCTTTGTTCTCTGGGAAGCAGTGCTACTTATGCCTTATGGCTAATAATTCAGGTCCCTTTCTCTGAAAAAGAATATTATATTAACCCACACTCATTTATCTGCTATCCCTCTGGTTCAAAATACAGGACGTATTCTAGAAAAAGATCATTTCTTCGTAATATAAGTTATGGATAACATTTTCTAGTTTTATCCCTAGTTATCGGTAATCCACGTTGGATATAAAAGGAGAGATGCAAGACATATTTAAATACGGGCAAAGTTCAAAAACTTTTTTATATGGGAATGGAATCAATGAGTTAACTGCTCCTCCTTGACTTCAGTGAAATAGTTAAAGGTACCTTAATTATATATTTTGGACTGGAGGGATTACGTATCATTGGTTTGTACTGTAAATTTGACCTTTTATAGTTGTTGCAATAACCGCAGGCTAAGATGAGCAAGGGTTACCCATGTTATTACTCAAGCACAGCTTTAATGAGTTTCATGTCAGCAATCTTCTCAACTGCATTTGCTTTTAGTCTTGAGAGAGATTTGACTCAATGGAAGTTGGGTTGGGATGTCAGGCTTCTTACAGTGGTCTACGCGGTACGAAATTTGATGAATGAGTCATACAGTTTATAATTTATGAAAAATGCTTCATTATGAATTTTATATTTCATTTTGATAAACAGTTTTTTAGGTTAAATCCAATTTTTATTCACGTGAATTTTAATCTTATATGTATATAGGGAGTTATTGTTTCTGGAATAATGGTGGTGGTGATGGCCTGGTGCGTGGACAAGAAAGGGCCTCTTTATGTGTCTGCTTTTAACCCTCTCAATCTTCTATTTGTGGCCATAGCTGGTCCTTTCATGTTGGATGAGAAGCTTTATCTTGGAAGGTATATTTATGCATACAAGTTTTTATTAGTCTTTTGGTTCTTATAATTTTAGCTTTATTGTAACTCAGTTTTTATAACTCTAATTCCAAGCAACTTAGTCTAGATACAGTTTAACCATTTAAAATATTTCAAAACGGCTCAAAATCTTGCCAGTGAGTTTGGGATAGCCTAGAGCATGCATCCCTCCTTGCTTCCTCGATCCTTACTCCATGCATGACTGCTCCGCATGCATGTCCCAATACATATGGGAAGTCCCAATATTTTAGAAAACAAAATCATGTTTCTTAAAACATAGATACTAAATTTTTAAATAGCTAAAACTATGAGGAATATTTGCGCGTTAAAGTTTACAGAATGGGTATTAATTGAGTCAACACTTTAGGAACCAATTTTAACCGAGTTAAAGTCTAAAGACTAAGTTACAATTAACCATGTGGATATATGCGCATGTACGCACTATATATTTGAGTTATATGCTTAAATGGCTTACTATATCTGTTTTATGGTTTGGAATTTGAAAAACTGCAGTATAATAGGAGGGTTGTTGATAGTGAGTGGTTTATACATGGCTCTATGGGGAAAAGGCAAAGAGATGAAGAACGAGAAGCAACTTATTATCCCAGCAGAGACGGCTTGCCTTCCTGAGATCATAGTGATTTCACCAACAGATGATAATAAAAGCAGCCATCTTAACAACAATATTGATGAGGTTGAATTTGTTAGGGATTGTGACCTATCAATCACTGATCAGAAATTGCAAGTGAAGTGGAACCCAAAGGTGGAACAACTTAGCCTATGATGTGTTGTTGATGGGATATGAGATAATGGTTAATTAGGAGTTTCAGATACTTAGCTTTATGGGAGAAGATTTAGAAATTTTCTGTTTTAATGTTGATTTGATTGTTATCCTTCATCATTAAGTGTCATCGCATTTGATTTTATGACTCTAGAATGTTCAACTGTTAATTCTGATGATTGGGTTGAGTCCTATGCTTTAACACATACACTTGCTTTGTACACTTTTTAATGAATTGAATAAATTGATATTTGAGTATTCCTTCCTGATTTCTCTCTAGCTGTCTAATTTCTCGCTCATTTCTTTCTTTCTCTGCATCCTTTTTAATCTTTTTATCTCTCTTGCTCTTTCTTTCTCCCCTTTTCTTTTCTCGTCGTGCATCAATTGATCCTCTTCCCAAAACCCTACACTTGTCATCTAGCACTTCTACAGAAAGGTAATATAACGTTCTCCTCTCATATTCATATTTTGAAAAATGGACACGATAACGATAAGGTCATTATTGTGAGAGTGGAGACCTTCTCACATCTAGCCACAAGACTGGTGGATTATAATTTAAGTTTTTGGTGGTTTAGAGGAAATTAGAAAAATGTGTTTGAAATATTCGAGAAGCATATTGTTCGATTATGCTAACTTGTGATCCTCAATATGGGATGTAATTAATTATGTGACGATCTATCTGCAAAGATCCAGAATAATATAACAATTTGGCTTTGAGGGTAAAATGATTGTTTATTGAAAAAGCATGTTCCATTATGCCTATTTTTTAATTAAAATAATGGAACCATTGGTGTTTTGAGGTGGACTCATCACTTGGCAAATGCGATTAATAAAGTTTTCCTCAGATTCAGTGTAACATGATTGTAACCCCACGACTAGGTCACTTCCATCTCATCTCTATTATAAGACGTATTTTAGAGGGCATTTTTAGTTCTTCTATAATATGTTTGGTATTTTCAATGAACATTATATACTTTTTTTTCATATATATGCCAATATTTAATGATTATAATAGTGAAAAAAAAGCAGAATAAATATGGAGATTGATAGAGTTAATCTGGTAATATTAAAAATTATTTAAATTTTACAAGAAATTTAACATGTTAAACTATTTTTTTATACATGTTAAAGAAGTGAGTCATTTATTAGTTAAGCATTCTATTATTCTTATGGCCAATCCAATCTCTCGGTCTCTTATAAATGCTTTATAATAATATTCAAGAGGGAAAGGTATCAATAAATTTACGGAAAATTAGTTAATTAAGTAATTCAACCCATATTTAACAATAAGGAATGCGTTATAAACTGAGCGAAGCCAGTTGTAACAAGTCAAACTATAGGAATTAAGTTACAAGATCGGTGAAAGTATAAGGATTAAATAATTAATTTTCCCATCAAATTATCTCCCATCAAGAGCCCTAACAAAAAAAAATGCCGCAAAAAGCTGATCACTGTATTTTTTAAATAAATTGTAGTTAAATTTTTGGTTCAATAACGAACCCAAGAGATAAACTCCTCATTTTAAGAATTAAGAATTCTCATTCCACTCTAGAAGCAGTTGGCCAATTTACAAGATACCTGAGCTTTGAACAGTGAGTTTTCGAATTAGGTTATTTTAAACCATTTTACAAAGTTTCATATAAAAGTACTTTTTAAAGTGCTTTTGGGGTTCTTAAACTAGCACTATAAGAAGCATACAGGTGAAGTGGGATAGGAGAAAGAATGTAGAAATTGTCTTAATTTGGTGAGTCATTGATAAATCCCTATTTTAAAGCTAATTTAGAGATTTAATTGGGATTATTGTCTTCAGAATACAATTATTGAGAATATTTGGATTGATAGTGATTACTTATAATTAATGCTTAAATGGTCAAAGATACTGTATTTTGTGATTTCTCATGATTGTGCAATATAATGATTTGTTTGTAGGACACTTGGGATGAAATTGGAATTCAAATCTTGGAAAAAGGAAATAGCAACTAAAGGACCAAAGGAAATTACACCCAAAGACTCGAAATGAAGAAAATGCAACAAGGACTAGAGTTCAGAACGACTTCGGTTTGGGGGCAAAGGAATTAGAATCAGATTTGGGGGATCCTTCACATTCGAACTTTCACTTCACTGTCATTAACCAATTTAAGAATACAGTGTAAAAGTGCTTTTACATAAGGTGAAGTAAATATACAAAAAAAATTATCTCGTTTTACGAAAAGACATTGTTAAACGGCCTTTTAGACTCACCAGAAGTATTACCTAATATTCCATTCTAATCACTCTCTCTCGACTCACCTTTCCCTCTTGTCTCCCTCCGAGATTCCGTCCTCTTCTCTGTTTTGTTTTCATCGCCGCCGTCCTCCGCCATGGCTGATCGTGGAGTTGAATTTGTCGTTGTTGTCTTCTACATGACTGGCTAGATTTTTTCGCTTCCCTAGGAGCTACGATGATGCTAGAGCTTCGTTTTCATAGGTAGTTCACTGTGTAACTATTCTGCTTTTAGATTCACACTCCGAGCTTAATATTGTCTTGATTAGTGAAATGTAGATGTGATGCATTTCGGATCCTTTTACTATTTTCTGTATTCTGATTATCGTAGCAACTGTTTGGAGATGAATTTCCTGACTTAGAGTAACAATTAATTTTAGTATTGATGAAGTTTCAAATCTGTAGATGGTAAACAATATATGAGTAGCATCATTTGATGTTATTTCTAGAAAGGGCCAGATATATGCCTTTTGATCGGTCTACTTGATTATTATATGGATTCATTTCTTTTACCGTGACAGATGTCAACTCATCCATTAATGGGCTTGTTTGTGATAACGTTTGGAAAAGTCAAACCTATGTTAAACAATTTTTTTTGGAAAATGAGATAATCTTCTCTACATATTTGCATCGGCTTGAGTAAAAGTACTTCTCTACTGTGTTTCCGGCCTATAATAAGTAATGAAGGTAGATTCATAAATCCTAGGGAGAATTTATACTAGTAATTCACTTGCTTCTTTTCATCTCACGGCATTCCAATTTAATTGATAAGAAAATCAAAATAATTAATGATTTAGATAATAAAGTAGATTCATATTAGGATTACAGAACCAATTTCCTCTTTAAGTTTGTGAGTTAATTTACTAATTAGATATATAGAGGCACTTAAGCTAGAACTCCTGATTTTGAGGTTGTGCCACTATTTGTATAATCTTAAGTATTAAATTTGATTTTTAAACAATAAGAGATCATCCCTATGTGATTGTTTTTTTAATAATTATTCAATATAAAGCTCCTCTTAATCTCTTTTCCACTGGACACTCTTCCCCGTAAATTGGTTAGAGTGTTCATCAAAAGTGATAAGCTCTTCAACCCATTAAATCTGAACCGTCCAAATTTAATTTGCATGATTTATATATAATTTTCTTAATTTTTTATTTCCATGAAAAAACTTACTTAATGGGTATAAAATTTAAAATAAAATTAATTTCTTAACTATCATATTTTCAAATAATGGTTTTTTTATAAAAAAATTTGTTAGTTTTAAAAAAAAATCATATGTAGACCATCTAAAAACAAATTTGGATGGTTCATATATAATGGATTGAGGAGCTCATCACTTTGATGAGCACACTAATTAGCTCCCTCTTCCCCATCCTTTCTTGATCTCTCTCTCTCTCCCCCTCTCTCTCTTCCCTTTTCTTCTTCCGTTCGTCAGCCCCTCCCTCTTTTTCTCAATTTCTCGTCTCAACTCTCACTCTTCACATAATCAAATCACATAACCTATCATCTGTGAGTTCAACTGGCAAAGGATTGGGCCAGCACTCTCACCTAAAATGGAGAGGGTTTGATCCTGGGAGAGGTCACTTTGTTGTGGCTCTAGTCGCGGCGCTCATCTCCGTAGCTAAGTGAAGCCGTGTGATTCTACCTATGTGGCCAGATAGAAATGGCTTGCTTGTCATGCTCCCGTGTCCACAGAGACAGGCCCCAGTAGATCATGAGTTAGGTGCCCTGCCCTTGGATCGTGGGTGAGCCCAACCCCTTTTCTAAAAAATTTTCACCAAAAAAAAAAAACTCATTGTAGATCCCACTTTCCATTTATTTGAATTAAGGTTTTCAAAATTGGTGCGATGGAATATTTTGATTCAGGTTGCCTTTTTTTTTTTTTTGCCAAACATTCAAGGCTTTATTACAATCCATAGTTTCTAGAGAAGAATATGAACTGAAAACTTTCGAAGAAAGGCAGAAAACCAAATTAACAATCCAATGGCATAAAAATTAATTTAGACATGTAATATATGTACCTAGCAATGGCATTACCAATCCCGGAAACCAGGAAGGATTCTTAAAAAAAACCATAATGAGAAGATTCAAGACATCAAAAGGTAAACAATATATACATGTGTGAAGACTCTCCCAGATTGTGAACAAGTTGAAGTCTCAGCATTGCCCTCTCTCAATCTCTGGCATGCCAGTGACATCTAACCAAGCATGGTTTAAACCTTGCAAATTTCCTCTACATCCTTCTGACGATTTCACCAATACATTCTAATGATAATGAGATAGGTGAAGAGTGAGAGATGAGACTATAAATAAGGAGAGGGAGGAAGGGGGAGAGATAAGGAGAGGATGGGTAAGAGCGTGGAGGGAGTGAGAGAATGAGACGAGTTTTTTAATTAAATAATCATTTAAAAATAATCATGTGAAAGCCATCAAATTTATAAGTAACGAGAGTTTACTTCACTTAACCATAACCAATTTTAGAGAATTCATGGTCATTTTTGCACCCAAGTATATGGTGCCAGACACATTCAAGAAAAGAACATGGCTATTTTTACACCTTAAGGGGAAAAAATGTTCCCTTGATACCATGGAAGGAGATAGAGAGAGAAGAGAGGAGAAAGAGGAAGAAAAGATGAGGAAGGATAACAAGAAATGAGGAGGATCTTAGGAATTAACAACGAAACATTCCATAATGCAATTATAATAAATGAGAACTAATGGTAGAACATTATTGTAGACTACAATTACCATCAATGATAAAAGATAACATAAAGTTAAATTAATAACTAAATATAGAAGATATCTAAAATACTAATTAACCATTATTTCATATTCCATTATCGTACTGCATCTTCTTCCTCTCATAGCTTCTACCATTAATTCAAGCTATCATGAGCTACTTCACAAGCATTTTCTTGATGAAATGCAATGATAAAAATCACTAACAAAGAAAACGAAGTATATTTCACATTAGTTTTTATCTTGTGTTGGAGATCCCACTATGATTTCATGAAGGCTCAATGATGGAATAAGTTGCTTCATGTTCTTCATCTCTTTGCCTTTGCCCCCATAGAGCCATGTATATAATCCACTCACTATCAGCAAATCTCCTATAATACTGCAATTTTGTAAAGCCAAGTCATAAAAAATATGAATTAAGACGTTTAAACGTATAATTCAAATTCACAGATTGCCCAAAAAAATTAGAGGAAATTAATATTTTGGTCCTATAACCTTGATTTATTTAGAATTCATTCTTTAAACTTTAATTTATTGTAACGCAATCTCTATTGTATAAATCATTTTACAATTAAGTTGCTATGTTTTAGAAAATAAAGTCATATATGATATAATAAATTCAAGGACAAAATTATAAAATTATTAGAACTATAGAAATTGAGTTATAGTGAATGAAAGTTTAATGACTTAATTATAATAAGAACAAAACTATAGAGAGTGAATTATTTCAAGTCAAAGCAAAGATGCCAAAAAAAATTAACTTTCCCAAATAATTATATCAAAATATGCCTTTTAGAAAATAAAAGAATACCTTCCAAGATATAGCTTCTCGTCTAACATAAAAGAGCCAACTAGGGCCACAAAGAAAAGGTTAAGAGGGTTAAAGGGTGGGACATGCTATTACCACAACCATTATTCCAGACACAATAATTCCCTATATTCATGGTTAAAATTCACATGAACAAAAAGATGGAATTTAAAAAAAAACCATTTTTAACCTTTTAACTTTATCCTTATTTAGTATACACAATTTTTAAGAAAATAGCAATTTATGTAAAATAAATTAATGGTAAAATTGTACATTCTTATAAAAAAATTTAATGATGCCACAATAAAAAGCAATAAAATTTAGAAGTTTTTAGTAGCGGTTATGTTGTAACGCTTCTTTAAAAACTGCAGCTCAAACCACTGGCTTTTTAAAATTTGAAATTTAGTAGTGGGTTGATAATTATTTTGTAATGATAAGACCAAAATAAATTTTATCTTTCAAACTTATGAATAAGATTAGAAGAGTACTAATTCATTAAATTCTGTACCCCATAGGCAGCTGTAAGAAGCCTAACATTCCAACCCAACTTCCATTGAGCCAAATCTGTCTCAAGACTGAAAGCAAATGCAGTTGACAAGGATGCTGCCATGAGACTCGTTAAGGCTATGCTTGAATAATAACATGGGTAACTCTTGCTCACCTTGGCTTGTATCATTGCAACAACAAAAAAAGGTCAAATTTGTAGTACAAAACCAAGATAAACATATAGATAAAGGAGAGAAAGAGATAAAAAAAAGGGTCAAATTTGCAGTACGAAACAAATATAACCATATAGATAAATGAGAGTAGAGAGATAACCTGAATGATAAGCCATAACACCAGAGGGAGCTAGTAGTGATGCCACGTGTCCATCACTATGATGCATGATGCTGACGTGGAAGGAGCCTGTGTTTATTTTTGTGCCTTTGAGGAATGTTAGAATCATGGCCCCTCCTATTGCTATTACCGTTCCAATGATCTTGACATGTCCTGGTGCTGTTCTTAAGTCTGGTCTTTCCAAACTGTTCCAACGTTTAAAGGAATATATTTTAAAGAGTGCAAAGCATTGAATATATACAAATAATCTTCAATTGTAGTACTTTGCAAAGACAATGATGATAAAAAATAAACAAATAAAAATATAGGTTTAATGAAGAAACATAAATAATTAATGAATAACTCACCGCAATGAGACGGCCATGAGATAGGTGATGGATGGAGTAAGATTGGCCATGGCCGAAGCAAATGTTGCAGAAGTTAAAGCCAATGATCCAAAGTAAAAGTTCTGTGACAGTACTCCTCTAAGTAATAATTACTTAATTAGTATCGTAATTAATACTTAATTTTTTTCTCGCTATTAATACATAATCTGAATAGTTATTTGTAGAAAGCATGAAATGGAAGCATTGATTGTCACTTGATTATAGAAATAGCCAATTAAATACGCAATCGTTTTGAACTCGAGTGAGAAAAAATAAAATAATATAGCCACATTTTTTGACCAAAAAAAATAAACCACATTTTGAAAAAAGCAAGAATAAGATTACTTTAAATGGTGGGTGACAGAGAAGCAATTAAAGGTGTAATTTGAGGTCTAGAAAATAGTCATACTCCAAGGAAAGGTGGGGAAAGAGAGTCGTGTATCGCTACCAGTATAGCGACATTTCTTTCCCTTTTTTCTTGAGCAAAAGTATAGAGACATTTCGGTTATGAATCTCTTCTTATCCTTTTAACAAGTCACTTTCAACACTTTTACCAAAACTAAGATAGCTTAAAACTGTCTGAAAATAAATAAAGTTTCTAATTTAATCGCTATTGTGAGGTATTCGGGTAATCGGCTAATAATCTTGATTAAGCTTTTACAACTAAGATACCTTTCCTCGGAGATTTTTTGACTAAGGCGGGATTCAAACTCAGTTGACTCACTTGTGATCTAGCTGCTTCATCACTAGAGCAAGTATTATTGGGTGGTTTTTAATTTTATCCTTACTAAATCCGTCTTTTAAAAAGTTTAGAATCGATTTTGAAAAATATAAAACCAAAATTATTAATTAAGAACAATATAAAAAAGTGCAATAATATCTTATAGAATGTCTTATGAAAAGGACTTCAAAAAATCTGTTCTACAAATATCTTATAAAAAATTATGGGATGGAGTATTGCCTTCCAACCATAAACACCAAAACATAATTCAATTAACTTTTATAGCCTGAATAATTATTGGTTTGATACATACCCGAATAGCCCACATAGAAATTGTTAGAGGAAAATAATCAATGTATATTTAATATGTATTAGTTTTGTATTACCTTCCCTAACATTGGTTTACAACCAGTGGTCCCCTCTTTGTAATATGCCTCAGGAATATTCTTCTAGGGTTGCCGTCATTGTACCATATATATTGTATTTTATTGTATTTTTCTCATTGTAATAAAAGGCATCAGGCATTGCTTTTGAATATTCAAACCTACTCCTTTCTTGGTATCAAAGCAGCCATGTCGTCTTCTACCAATCAATCACCATCAGCTGTTTCTTCTTCTGCAGCACAAGTCTCGAACAATAAGAGCTATTCCCTTTTTCACTCGTCTGGACAAACATCAGCAATTAAACTCGACAGGACCAACTTTCTACTTTGGGAATCGGTTGTTCTTCCCCTTATAGAAGGAAACCGATTGGAATCGCATATCAATGGAGCTGGAATTACTCTGATCAGGTACATTCCTGGAGATGCAGGGGTGATTACTAACCTAGCTTACGAGGAATGGTTCACTACGGATAGAATGCTTGTTGGATGGCTTCGTAATACCATGTCTCCAGACATCGGAGCTCAACTGCTGCACTGTCAAACTGCTCGTGATCTCTGGGTTGGAGCCAGAGAACTCACTAGTGCCTCAATAAAGGCACGCGTCATGGTTTACAAATCGGAACTCCACTCTACTCGAAAGAACGGAATGAAGATGGAGGAGTATCTCAGCAAAATGAAGAATATCTCAGACCAACTAGCTCTTGCCGGCGCACCGATCTCTACCGATGAACTAGTTATGCATACTCTCAGTGGGTTGGATACATACTACAATGCTATTGTAGTAAAACTACTTGATCAACAAAATCTAACATGGATAGAAGCCCAGGCTTCTCTGCTGTCTTTCGAGAGCCGTCTTGAGCAGCTCCAACATCTTTTGTCACTGTCTATTCAACCATCTGCTAATGTTGCTCAACGAGAAATGTCTGATGCTCGTCACCGTAGAGCACCTGAGACTTATCTACTATCTACTATGGCGTGGTAATAGAGGATTCAGGGGGAATCATGCACGAGGCCGTCGAGGAAGCTATGGTGGTGCTACATCTTATGGTAATTTCTATGGTAATTCCTCTCATTTTTCTAGCAACAGTGGTCGTCCATATTGCACATTTTGTGATAAGCAATGCTTTCAACGATCTGATCAGTTCTTTAAGAACTCCCCTAGTTTTACTCAAGACCATGGCAATTTCTCTCCTCATGCCTTTTATATAGGACCTTCCACAGTGACTGATCCATCTTGGTATATGGATAGTGGGGCAAATTATCATGTCACCCCTAATGTGAATCAACTTGATCAAGTTTCGTCATTGGGTAAGTCCTTCTTGTCCACTTGCACAGGTGAACAAGTTAAAGTTCATGGAGTAGGTTCAAAATATTTGCCTCATTCTAAGCTTCATTTGAATAATGTACTCCTTGTCCCTTCTGCCACTAAAAATCTATTAAGTGTTCACAGATTGGTTCAGGACAATTCTGTTGATATGTTGCACTGTGAAGGACAAGGTGAGAGGAGTCACTCTGATGGAAGGGAAGGCAAGGCACGGGATGTATCCCATGCATAAAGATGGAAGCTCACAAGCCTTTGCTGCCACTGCTGCTAGTTTTGTTTCTGCTAATGTTAATAATAATACTTATCTACTATGGCATTACAAGCTAGGCCATCCTAGTGACCGTGTGCTAAAACAGATACTAAAAAAAATGTAATGAACAAGTTGTTTTAAATGAGAATGCTGTCTGTGAATCTTGTCAAATGGGCAAATCCAAGTTTCTGCCTTTTCCAACTTCGTTATCTCATGCCATTGCACCTCTAGATCTTGTTCATACAGATATTTGGGGTCCTTCACCCATTCAATCTCATGGTGGACACAGATTTTACATTCACTTTGTTGATGACTTTAGTAGATATACATGGCTCTATCCTTTAAAGCATAAACATGAAGCAATCCATGCGTTTAATATGTTTCGTGCTCAGGTTGAAAATCAGTTCAACACACGGATCAAAGCAATTCAGTTTGATAATGGAGCAGAATATAAACCTTTTATCTCAGTGACACAAGCTGCTGGTATTATTATGAGATACACCTGTCCTTATACTTCATCACAAAATGGTAGAGCTGAGAGGAAGCATAGACATATAGTGGAAATGGGCCTCACTCTCTTAGCTCAAGCTCACATGCCCCTTACATATTGGGTAGATGCTTTCCAACTTGCTGTTTATCTTATCAACAGATTGCCCACTGTTGTGTTAAAGGGTTCTACACCCTTGTTCTGTTTGTTTCATATTGAACCTAAATATGAAGAATTTCAACCCTTCGGATGTGCTTGCTACCCTTGCTTGAAACCATATAACTCCCACAAGTTTCAGTTTCACAGCCAAAAATGCGTCTATCTTGGTCCAGCTCCTCAACAAAAGGGATATAAGTGCTTAAGTTCTACAGGCCGAATATATATTTCTCGCCATGTTGTATTTGATGCATCAGTTTTTCCGTTTGTGACAGGTTTTCTTAATAGAAGGGAGCCATCCTCGGTGACTACTGAAGCTAGTGTACACACTAATGTGCCTATAATTATTTCAGGCAATCCAACAGTAGGTGATGTTGCTACTAGTTCTGTGGCTCGAACAATAGGTGCTGAAACAAATAACTCTTCCTCAAGAACTCCAACACATCATGTCAATAATGCTGATAATGAACCTCACGAGCCAAGTCCACAAGATGCATCTGGTTCTTTGTCTCTAGAGCCTCTCACTTACCACTGTCCACATCTATGAATCAGCATCCTATGGTGACAATATCAAAGGTGGGCACCTTTAAACCAAGATATCCATTTATTGGACTACTCAAGTCTGAAGATCCAGTTTCATTACATCAGCTTGCTGAACCTAAAAACATCCGAGAGGCCTTGTCTTCACCTTACTGGAAACAAGCAATGATTAATGAATATGAGGCACTAATGAAGAATCACACTTGGGTCTTAGTTCCTAGAAACCAAGCTCACACGGTGGTTGATTGTCGATGGGTCTTCAAGAACAAGTTTAAAGCTGATGGATCTTTACTAAAGCCTAAAGCACGTCTTGTAGCAAAAGGATTCCAACAGTCTCCTGGAATTGATTATGGTGAAACTTTTAGCCCTGTTATAAAGCCAACTACAATTAGAATTATTCTTACAATTGCTGTCACTTTCAGTTGGGAAGTAAGACAACTAGATGTGAATAATGCATTCTTGAATGGTTATCTCACTGAAAATGTTTTTATGCATCAGCCTGAAGGATTTGTAAATTCTCATTATCCTAATCATGTTTGTAAATTGGTGAAGGCAATCTATGGCCTAAAACAAGCTCCGCGAGCATGGTTTGATCGTCTCAGATTTACATTGCTGCAATGGGGGTTTCAAAATACCAAGAGTGATATTTCTCTTTTCTATTTTCGTTCTCGGAAGCTCATTGTATTCATACTCATCTATGTGGATGACATTTTAGTGACAGGCAGTGACTCAACTTATGTACATAATTTCATACAGAGGCTACATGGTTTATTCTCCTTAAAAGATCTTGGTCCTGTCTACTACTTTCTGGGGCTGGAAATACATAGAGGTTCATCAGGTTTTTATCTAAATCAAAGTAAATACATTCTTGAATTGTTACAAAAGTTCAACATGCTTGATTGTGCTCCTGCACCTACACCTATGGTTGCTGGTCGCTCTTTCTCTGCTTCCGAAGGTCAGCTCATGATAAACCCATCTCTCTATAGATGTGCAGTTGGATCCCTTCAGTACTTAACAACCACAAGACCAGATATTGCCTATTCAGTAAATAAGTTAAGTCAATTTCTGAGCAATCCAACTGATCTACATTTTCAAGGGGTAAAAAGAATTCTTAGATACTTAAAAGGAACGTATCATTATGGATTACATCTTCGTCCATTTCACAAGCTTACTTTGACAGCCTACACAGATGCAGACTGGGCCGCTGATCATGACGATAGGAAATCCATGGCAGGATGCTGTGTTTATTTGGGAAATACCTTGATCTCCTGGTTCTCTAGAAAACATAAAGTAGTATCCAGATCC
Source organism: Vachellia pachyceras (assembly GCA_025593235.1). Classification (NCBI taxonomy): domain Eukaryota; kingdom Viridiplantae; phylum Streptophyta; class Magnoliopsida; order Fabales; family Fabaceae; genus Vachellia; species Vachellia pachyceras. The sequence continues at coordinate 38,925 of JANTPZ010005865.1, forward strand.
AACACTGAGTCAGAATACAGAGCTTTAGCTGATGGAGCTGTCGAGCTAAAATGGTTAGCCTCTCTATTGTCAGAACTTGGTCTTCTTATTTATCAACCTTCTACTATATGGTGTGATAACATGAGTGCTAAGGCTTTGGCTGCAAATCCAGTCCATCACACACGCAGCAAACATATAGAAATTGATGTGCACTTTATTCGTGATTTGATTCTTCATCGTTTTATTGTGGTTCGTTACATTCCTTCGAATCTTCAGCCAGCTGATTGTCTTACTAAGGCCCTACCTCATGTCAAGTTTACTAGCTTCAGAAACAAACTCGGGATGTGTGCTACACCCTCTCGTTTGAGGGGGGATGTTAGAGGAAAATAATCAATGTATATATTTAATATGTATTAGTTTTGTATTACTTTCCCTAACAGTGGTTTACAACCGGTGGTCCCCCTCTTTGTAATATGCCTCTGGAATATTCCTCTAGGGTTGCTGTCATTGTACCATATATATTGTATTTTTCTCATTGCAATAAAGGCATCAGGCATTACTTTTGAATCTTCAAACCTACTCCTTTCTCATGTTTGGTAGGTCATTACAACTATTTTTCCACGTGAATTGTTGTTTGTTTTATAAGCACACCGTTTATCCTTTTGCGAATAATCAAATTCGTGATTCCAAGTAGTGGTTTTTGCATTTATTGCCTTGCCCCCGGGTTTGTTTTATTTTCTTTGCATTAAATATTAAAGTTAATCTCAACCATTCAAAATGGACGGTGGGAATGATGGTAGTGGGTGAACTTGTTCAGGACTATGGTGTAACTTTACACCTATACCGCACACCATATTTGGTGGACATAGTTCGAGAAGACGTAGGCCGAGTGCTAAACTTGAACTCCATAGAAGCTGGAAACACATGGCAAGGCATGGACATGTTGATCTTCAACTCCTGGCATTGGTGGACCCACAAAGGACAATCTCAAGGGTATGTTGCAAGCTTCTACATGTCATTTCTATCTTAAGAATGGCTGATTCTAAGCAAGAAAAACTCACCAATAGTACATGGGCTTTTGTGATCCTTTTGTATCAGCTCCTTCAGTTGATCATGTATTGTATTTGTCTTAACGAAATCTGATGGTTTGTTGATGATGTTTGGTACAACCAGATGGGATTTCATGAGGGATGGTCCCAGGCTGGTACAGGATATGGATCGTTTAGAAGCATTTTACAAGGGACTAACCACCTGGGCTAATTGGGTTGATCATAATGTTGATCCCACCAAGACCAAAGTCTTCTTTCAGGGCATTTCCCCTACTCATTATCAGTAAGTAAATCTCACGCTTATGAAAAATGTCACATTTTCCCTTTTAAGATCATGAGTTAATGAGTTTGTTCACAAGTCCTGCATCGGAAATGTTACTTTGAAACAAGGGATTTACAAGGTCTTGGGCTCTCTAACCCCAATAACCAGCTTTTTTGGTGTGGTTCTCCCAAGAATTTGTTATAATTTGCTTATATTGAGATGGGAATTTGAGACATGTTTTTGTGATTCACCATAGAGGCAAAGAGTGGAATCAACCACAGAGGAGCTGTAGTGGAGAGCTAGAACCATTATCTGGTTCATCTTACCCTGCAGGCCTACCACCTTCAGCTACTGTAGTGAACAGTGTGTTGAAGAAGATGAAGTACCCTGTTTATCTACTGGACATAACGCTCCTCTCACAACTGAGGAAAGATGCACATCCTTCTCTCTACAGTGGGGACCACGCAGGCAACGACTGCAGCCATTGGTGTCTACCTGGCCTACCCGATACTTGGAATCAGCTCCTCTATGCAGCTCTCAGCATGCAAGGTTCATCACCACTTTGATTCTTTCTTCATCATCCATTATTGGTTTCTGTGTGTTCACTTGCTCAGTGATTTCGCGAAACAAAGAGAAGCTTCTTCATTACTTGGTGGGTAGATAAGAGGTAAAAAAATATTTTAGAATTATAGGATTCTTGAAATCCCAACAATTGATGGTTCAAAAAGAAAAAAAGGAAGAATAAGGGAATAAACTAAACTAATCTTTATTGAATCACAAAATGAAATTTAGTTTCATATTATTCGATGACAGTTCATTTGAAGTCCTGCAACTTGTAACAGTTCAGTTTAGTGAAATGTAATGTTGTTCAGCCTAATTTCATTTCTTTTTCGTTATACGATTATTTTGTTAATTCTGATTTTAGTTTCTTCCCTATAGTTTTCAATTGCAAATACCATTATTCATAACAATAACTTTGAAATAATTCTTAATAATGTAAGGAAATCAATTTTCGTTGTTCCCACCTTTCTATAACAATGAAGCTTTATAGTTTTTTTTTTTGTCAGCATAAAATATGGTTTAAATGTGCATGGATAATTGGAAGTGGGTTTAACCAGAATTAACAAAACTAAAAAAGTACAAATTATATTTACTACATAAGCAAGCAGACAAACAAACAAGGGAAAGTCACTCAATTAAGTACAGAAACAATTCACGTAATTGCTTCACTAAAACAGTAGCAGACAGGACTGCCATGGAAGATTCCTGCAAGCAAGAAAAAGTAAAACCAGATTTAAAAGTCGCATATAACTCAGATGCAGTCCTAAACCATCTTTTTAATGCTCTTGCAGTGTTAAAAAGTGTTGAAGAAGCAATTATTTATAGATCAAACAGCAAAATAAAAAAGCACACATACCATTAAGATCACAGTTTGAGGGCAAGTAGAGCATCTAGTATCCAACATACACAGCAGCGTTCACTATGTAACACTCATCGTTCTGGTCGGCCATTTCTTCAGTTGAGCAGACGAGTCCTCCATTCACAACCTCAAAGTTCACAATCTTCCCGCTGCAATGGTTTTTCAAAAGTAGGAGAATAAATATCGCATTTCGTGTAAAACATTTTGTCCCATGCTAATTAGTAGTTACTACCATTCTTAAACGGTTTGAAAAGTTACTAATTCTCACATACTATATTCTTTCTATTTATATATATAATATGATGATTCAACCACCAATGGCTAGGTAGATTAAATAATTATTTCTTTTAAAATGACAGAAGATTAGGCAAATAATTATGGAAGAGATCTGATATAGGGGTGACTGGTGAGTATACTCACTATGGAAAAACAGACCTAATTTTCTCCTGATCCAAGTTTCGTTGCAGAGGAAGAGGAACGCCCAGTTTGACATGCAGTTTCATGTGGTCAGATGTAACACCAGGGATGCTACCTATTACAAATTCACATGATCCATAGAGCTGTTTCTACTTCCACAACCTCGTTTGAATTAGGATAATGAAAATTATCATATCAATAGAAAAAGACCTGGTCCTAAAAAAATTCAATCCATATTTAAAAATTTTATTGACTAGAAGTATCTGATATATTTTTAGACACAGAAAGTACTAGTAAAATTGTAGAATTTCATACAAATAAAGTATGAGTACTCTTAGGATTTCTATTAAAAATACCAGTAGTCTATAAGATTTTATATACAGAAAGCACTACTATCATGTAGGGTTTCATACACAGAGAATACCAGTGATATTACAGTTCAAGATCTTCATTTTTAAACAGATTTTCACTGATTTTTCCTTAATGACAATTAGTGTGTGGTGTTTTCATGCAAAAGCTGACCCAGATTGAAAACAAGAGTAAGAAGTACCTTTTCTAGAGGCTGGGAATGAATTGGACGCAATAGCATCTCTGCAAGCTCTCATGGCGGCAGCAGTTATGTCCTACCTGTTATCTCATCGTTTACAAGTTAAAAAGATAATCTTTGAGAGAGAGAGAGAGGCTATGAAAGGGACAAAGAAAACAATACCCATGAAGGTCGTATCCAACACCATCTCTACGAACAGAAGCTTCATCTCTGGAATTGGGGCACCTCCTTGTGCTACTTCCATTTTGAGCTCTTACACCTTCAAACTTCCATCACACCACACAATGCAGAGTCTTTTCGAGGCTCTCTCTCTCAGCAACTCGTTTTGAACAAAACTGAAACCTGCGTGTTTGCTCGCATGGGTGCCAAGGTAACCTGCCAAGTTAGTTATCACGATGACACGTTAGGGTGATCTCTGGCAACCTACTGTGTGACCGAGAATAGCTTCTTTTCCGGCGAGCCGTGTCTTGTTCTTAACGCAGAGGTTGGATTTGGAACAGCAGATAGTGATCCGGGTTTCTGATAAATGCTTGTCGTCGTCGTCGTCGTTGTTTGTTTATAACAATTTTTAAGATTGATTTTATGCTCGAAGCAAACACAAGTTCTCGGAAAATTTCTTGTACAGTTGAAATGGTAGCAATATATTCTAATCCAAAGGTGCGGTAGAAAAATAAACTATTTAACTTATATATATTTATTATTTGTCTTCAAATTAATTTAGTTAACCTGCAAAGAGATATATAATCTAATAATATACATAATCATTTCACAATATATATTATAATTAAATAATTTATTTAATTTTTTTAATTCTTGAAACAATGTATTCTAATATTAACCAAGGTAGCATGATTTAATTTTGTTGATAAAGAAATGAATAATGCACCAGATGTAATGTTATGGAGCGTGAAACTTTAGTAAAGAACTACGGAGCACGAATTAGCCATGAATGAAATTACGAATTTGTTCGACAATATACCAATATTAACAAAACAAAACTTCCAGAAGCTAATGAAACTCCTTCCACCCATTGTTACGTAACACTAAGAACAAGAGCCTGGGACCATCCCTCATGTAATCCCATCTGGTTGAATCAATACAGACCTGCTCTCTCTCTCTCTCTCTCACGGTGACTTGGTGAAGACTCATTTGGCCCTCCAAAAACGTCCTCCTGCCTGTTGGCCTGTGGTATCAAAAAGGATGAGCAAACAAAAACTGTAATATTGGATTTAGATATGATGATATTAAATAGAGGATCAGAATATGCATAATGCAGGGACTGCACGAATCAAGTCAAAACTAACCGTACAAAGTGGTTCATTCAGAACTCAGAAGTCACAGGTCAATAGCCGACATATACAGCAGCATTCACAATGTAACAATCATCGTTCTTGTCGCCCATTTCTTCCACGTGCACCCCACTTGAGCATATCAAACCTCCATCCACAATATCAACATTCACAATTTTTCCACTGCATTTTTGTTTTGTTGGGTATATATGGTGTTATTAAGAAGATCAATCCCAAACAATTTAGATAGGCTTTTAAGCGTTGCAGCCATAGAATCTCTCCTAAAAGAGCAAGCATGCGAGATTCATAACCGTCAGTATATATGTTATTCGGTTCAAGCAAAACTCTTTCAAGAGTAATATGACAATTGAACCAGCTGAAAAATGAAACAATAGATTCCACAACTTCAGTTTCAATGAAAATTGTCTACTCTCAAAAATTATCTCTTACTCAAAACAAAACCATCATATATCCAGACAGCCACTAGTGAAAGATCAGACACTAGTTCATACAAGTTCAAGTACTCACTAGGGAAATACAGATTTAACTTTCTCAATATCAAGAGATTGCTGGAGAGAATGAGGGACCCCTAACTTGATTTTTTAGTTTCATCTGATCAAAGCTGACACCAGGAATAGAACCTAAATCATACTCCACTCATCAGAATTGAAGAAAATATTGAAAAATCAAAGCTTCCTAAGTTTTTAAATAACTTGATCGATCATCAGAAATTATATCAAAATATTAGGGAAATATTGATGTAATAGCCAAAACAAATAATCCATAGTTCAGCCAATAATAGGCTGTCCATTAGGAAACTACAATGAAAGATGTCGCACATCATAGTTCACACAACACTTACCCCAGAACAACGGAAAAACGGGCGAACAGATGAATATTGGATTACGAAAACCTATCAGCATATTTTCACAATCTTTCTAATTTCATATTCCAGGATGCCAGTTCAAATAGCCAACTCAGCTAAAAAAACCTAGTAATGGATACAGGGAAATATTTCACACCTTTAAGTCCCTCTTATTAAAATTTTCTTGCTGCTTTCAACATAAAATGAGTATGAGAATGACGCCTAGAGTAAGCTCATTAAGCATGTATTCAGAGTCAATAGGGCCTAACTCAGTCTATTAAGGAATCAATCAAGTTTCCCGAGCAGAAGCAGTCACAGGCTATGTCGTCCTAACTGAAATTCCCTCATTTTCTAATTAGCGCCGCAGCTGAAATCTCAAAAACATTATCACAGGGCCATAGCTCGTAAGTTCCAAAAATTCTCACTACACTTTGGTTTCTGCCAGTTGAATGTCCAATAATTCACAAATAGATAAGCGACCAAGGCACCAGCCTCATCTTCCAATTCAATTCACAAAATCCTAAGATCAATAAAGGCAGAACAATCATATGCAACAATTAACAATTCTCACAGTAAAAAACATAGCATCTTAAGTTCATTCGTAGACATCATAATGCTTCCCAAAATTGAAACTAGTAATTATGAAAACTCAAACATGCCTCTTCTGAAAGCTGGGATTGAATTGGAAGAAATAGCATCCCTGCACGCTCTCATTGCCGCAGCGGTTATGTCCTGCCTGTAATAATGCGAGATAATCAGTCATTTCTATCCATCCGAATGGGCGTGAAAAACTAGGGAAAAGGAAGATAAAAAGGGAATAGAACACAGCACCCGTGTTGATCATATCCGACGCCCATCTCCACGAATAGAATCTTCATGGATGGGGATGAATCAATGTTCGCAACAGAACCTTCAGTCCGTTCAACTTCCATAGGCGAAGATGTAGCTCGAGTTCGACCCGAAATTCGAAGACGTAGAAACGTGGACTGGCCTGAGAATGAAACAGATGAGCGGAAATGATGCAGAGAGCTGACTCTGCTGCAATGATTGACGGTAAAACCACGATCGAGATAGGAAGGAACTTGCAGATTTAGAGCTACTCAGTCGATCATTGTTCTTGAAGATTGTCCAGCGTCAGTGGAATCGAGATGGACTTGGTAGTCGGGTTATCAGTTTATCACTTGTCAGGGTCAAGAAATGACCCGATTACTTTTTTCTTCCAACAGTATCCCAAAAATAGCGGCTTAACTTTTTCTTCCAACAATATTCATTTCTTTATTTCTTCTTTTCAAATGTAGACATTGGACCTGTTTGATAACCATGAGCTTATTTTCATAAGCACGTTTAACAGTATTTTTTCGTAAAATGAGACAATCTTCTCCACATATTTGCCTCGGCTTATGTGAATAAGCACTTATAAGTGATTTATGGCAATTTGCCAAACGGGCCCATTATTTGAGGGGGAACTATCTTTTCTTTTTGCCAGCAAGGAAAAATTACCATTTTGATTTTTTTTTGGTTAAACACATAATCCTCCGTACAATCATATTTGAGACAATATCAATCATTAATGCAAGCATTTCTTATTGTGGAAATTAAACTTTATTTCACAATTGCGAGGGAATAACACCTTCTGATAGGTCTAATCCTATTTATACAATCATCATTTTTACTAAAATACATACATCCTTTTATTTGAAGTAGTTGAGGCATTGTCAAACACCAGATACGAGTAACTCTTCTAGTGAATACTTACACATTGATTTTTTATGTTGTTGGAACTAATCCTTCTTGTTAGACTCAGCTTTATTGATTTGCAATCCCTTTAATTTGTTACCTTGGAACAATACTCTTCTGGTAACCCGGTCAGTTCACAATCCTTTTAATTTGTTACCTAGGAAGAATGCCATTTACATTTCTTTTTTTCTTTCTAAATCACATGTACACTTTTATTAAAGGCAATCATATTCGAGACACTATCAAATATTAAATGTGGGTGCCCCTTTCAATAAGTACTTGAACATTGATTCACCACGTTACGAAAGACTGACCCATTCTACTAGTCTCAACTCCATTGGTTGGCGTTATTGCTTTCCGGCTTTTAGACGAGGAAGAATGCCATTTACATTTCTTTCTTTTTTTCTAAATCACATATACACTTTTATTAAAGGTTATCATATTCGAGACACTATCAAATATTAAATGTGGGTGCCCCTTTCAATAAGTACTTGAACATTGATTCACCACGTTACAAAAGACTGACCCATTCTACTAGTCTCAACTCTATTGGTTGGCGTTATTGCTTTCCGGCTTTTAGACGAGGAAGAATGCCATTTACATTTCTTTTTTTTTCTTCTAAATCACATATACACTTTTATTAAAGGCAATCATATTCGAGACACTATCAAATATTAAATGTGGGTGCCTCTTTCAATAAGTACTTGAACATTGATTCACCATGTTACGAAAGACTGACCCATTCTACTAGTCTCAACTCCATTGGTTGGCGTTATTGCTTTCCGGCTTTTAGACGAGGAAGAATGCCATTTACATTTCTTTTTTTTCTTAAATCACATATACACTTTTATTAAAGGCAATCATATTCGAGACACTATCAAATATTAAATGTGGTTGCCCCTTTCAATAAATACTTGAACATTGATTCACCACGTTACGAAAGACTGACCCATTCTACTAGTCTCAACTCCATTGGTTGGCGTTATTGCTTTCCGGCTTTTAGACGAGG
>JANTPZ010005866.1:0-35991 GCA_025593235.1 Vachellia pachyceras
GTATTATGAAAAGTGACATTGAGTTTGATTTAGACAATGAAATTATGTTATTAAAGAAATTGTCTGGTGGGACCTATTCTCTGTTAAGAGATAATATGTGAATTGTTTCATGATGTTGGACTATTGTATTGAGAAGTTATCAAATTATTATTGGTAAATGATAAATTTTAATATCATTTATAGATATGAGATGGGGTGGTGGATGTTGATTTGACGGGAGATTATTTTAAAGGAAATAAGGGGGTGATTTTTCTTGTACAAAAAGAGGAAATAAGGTGGTGGACTATCAAGTGTACACTGGTTAGTCCGTTGGCCCGTTGTATTTGAAAGGGCAATGACACCTCACTAATATAGTAGAGGGGGAACCCATGGTCCGGTCTTGTGCGCTGTGGATCTGGCCAATCCATACCACTTGATCGGAGAGCTCGATATTTGTACTACCAGTTGCACGGGACAGTACTAGCCCATGGGTTCAGTCAGAGGAAATAAGGCTGGGGAGGAATAAGGGAGACCAGAGAAATAAATCTTGTGCGTTAATTTTTGTGCAACTTTGTGATGATATAAGCATGAGATTATGATGTCATGAATTGATAAATGAGTATGATTATTCATATATGTTGACTACTTATCATTTTTTGAAATAATGTTATATTTAATGTGACTGTCCCACTTGACACCTCATGGGCACTTACTCGTATGCCCAATGAGATGGAATTGCTGGTTACTGAGACGTTTGTCTCACCCTGTTGTTTTAACATTTTTTCAGGCGGTAGTTCCCGTGTTGGTCAGTCAGGGAAGATTCCGGAAGCTTAAGCTACTTTCTCTAAAAGTAGAGCTCCCACCTTTTGATTATGTTGAATTTTTATATATTGCCACATTAGGGCTCATCATGCATACTCTGACTTATTTTGATCGATTGATGCATCGATCGTTTATGCTTGATTTGAAATTCTATTGGACTAACTCTCAATGATGGTTTCGATATTGATTAGTCAAAGAATTTCCAATTGAACATTTTATTGATTGACGTTATTAAGAAAAGAATTTTACAGTCGACCGTGACTCTATCAGACAAAAGGAGTCATATGCCTCCTGAAAAGCCATAAGCCTTAACTCTATGGGATTGTCTAAGGCCAATCTTCCAAATAACTTTGGTGGAGATGGTGCCCAAATTATGGGTTCAACTATGATGACAACAAGAGGCTTGTGTTCTTGAATGAAAGACTTGAGGATATAGTGAAATTTAGGGGTAGTAGCACCCTGATAATTTCAAATGAGGATAGATATAAATAACTGATGGGTGAGGAGGTTAACACTCCAATAGGGGAATGGTTCCTTGTGATACCTCCTATTTTCCCCTATATCCTTATATTAGATCACTTTTGAATCATTCTAGGGCCTTGGATAACTCAACTTGGCCTTTTTAGTGAACTGAAAAATTTTTCTTTTTCTTTAAAAACGCTGTTACTGTTCACTAGCCCATTTTCCAGATTTCTAGCCCAACTTTGAAAAATCATAATTAATTCTACAAAAATCGAAACTGAGTAGTTATAATTTCTAAATTTAGCTTATTAAGTGATATATAGGGGAAAAATACTCACTGGTTCCAATTCTTACCCATTTGAATCAGTTTATTTTGAAAACGTTCACTGTTCCAATGGTCATTTCCAGTTTTTACAGATTTTTCCCTTAACTTTGGAAAATCATAACTCCTAATATACACATCCAAATTTTTCAAACATTATATCATTGTAAAGCTTAGGATGTATTGTTTCTAACTGGAAATTTTCATCTCAATTGGAGCTCATTTGCTATTTTTATTTTCCATGTGAAACTGGTCAGTTTTTCAGGGCTTTTGGAACCCTTTAGCTTTGAAAACCAACTTTTCTTAAAATTCACCAAAACCTCTTTTTGGTTTATTAACCCACCTCTATCATGCATGATTATCTATTTACCATTCCTTAGCACTTTTAACCCATTTTCATGCATGCATCATCACATATTTACATGCTACTTCATGTAGAGGTTTAGGGGTTACAAATCACAATAACTTCAAATAGAGTTTAACAACTCATATGCTTATATCAAAAATCATGCAAGTAAGAGCAACATCTCCATTCATTAATAACCTTTTCCTTACCCTTGCTTGAGCTTCCACCTACATGTTTAGTTGGTGGGGAATGAGATTTGGGAGTCCCAATAGCAAAACTAACTAAACAAAAACATTGTGAATGAGCAATTTCAACTTTAAAACAAATGTATGATCATATAACATGTGACCTATTCAAACTACATTTTATATATGCATATGACCATATCAATCAAGGTCACATTTCATACACATATCATTCACTTCATTCATCACAAAAATCATGCACCATTCACAACAAAGTTTCATAAAACATAAGTTTGTTTTAGTAGTCTTGCTACCTCAAGATATTAGTTTTTCCGTTTTCACTTTAGGGCTCTCTTGAATAACCTTCCAAATGGACTCTTGAAGGTCTCAACTTCCTAAAGATCATCTCATAATATCCGCATGAATATCCAATCATCATAATGCAAGGAAACTTGCAAAAACGCAATAAAGCTCTTATTGCCCTTAAAAGACCCTTACAACTTTAAGACTTGATTTTTATGGCCCTTAATGCTTCTCAAATCCCTTTCTTATTTTTACCCTACACAAAACTTCATTTTGAACCCATTGGAAGCATTAGAATCATAAAAATTCTACTCCTTCTAATTTTTACAGATTTTCGAAAAAAAAGAAAAAGAAGGGTTTTGGATTTTTCAACATTTTCTCATGAATGTTTGTATATTCTTGCTTCCAAATCACGATTCAAGCATCAAAATACTCAAACACATTTTCCCTTTTCAAGACCTCACATGGAAAGCACCTCCCCATAAACTTATGGTTTCCAAAATTTCAACAACAACTCCCAACAACAACCAAAACAACAACAACTAACATCTACACTCTTTACTACTTCAAAGAAGAGCTTGCAACCTTTTGTTTCTTTAAAAACCTCTCATTTTCCATTTTCACCTTTTGAAATCCTTGCCTCTCATCTTCAAAAAGAGAGACTCAAGAAATCAAACCATTAGAAAGGTGAAAAAGTTTGCAAGTTACAAGAAAGGAGTTTGCTTGAGACTTTACCTTTTGTGTGTGCTCTTTCTTCTTCCTTGTGAGAGTAAAAATGGAGTCTTGGGAGCTTGGGAGAAGAGAGAAAAATTCAGACCAAGGAGAGAGAGAGCACAATTTTTCGGAGGAGAGAGGGAGGAAATGGCTACTTAAAAGCTTCTTGAAACAATGGGTGGATGAAATTAAAACTTGGTCTCCAAGTTTGGCTCTTTAGTGGAGGAGATTATGCCAAGTGTCAAGCTCTTGTGGTGAGTGAAAACGTTGTCATCATTACTCTCTAGCTTGGGCTCCAAGACTTGACTTGGTTAGGCTACTGGCTTGATTACTATTAAGCTACTTGATCTGATGGCACGCATTTCCGTAAAGTAACATTTATCTGGGTAACTACCTTTTTCGAAGACTTTCTTTCTCATGTGGCATCATTACCTATACCTGCTTGCCTAGGTGGCATCATGTCCTAGCCCAAAGCATTCCTGGTTTTCCTCGTAACTTGTTAGTATTCCTCGATTTGCGTGAAACACCGTAAAATGTGCTTCCGACGGCCAATTTGACTTAAGAGCATGAAAAATTTCTATATTTTTCCCAAATACCCCAGCCCTTTTCCGTTTCTCAAAATTCTTCCCGGATTTTCGTAATTAATTTTATAAGAAAATCTTTTTTTGAGGCAATCAAGCACTGTTGTTCAACGTACTTTGAAACTACCTGCATTGGATACTGAGCAATAATTTTATTAAATACTTTAGGACTCAACTAAACTTTTCTCAATTCGGGTCTCTAGTATTTGAGGACTCTTGCTACCTCAAATAATTACTTCTCGATCTTTCAGACCTCCAAAATGCCTTAATTTACATAAATGCCATTACTCTTTTATACTATGCCCATAATTTCAAAAATGTCACTACCTTTCTTACTTCTCTCATAATTACCAAAATGCCATCACTTTTTCTACTTTTTATTAATTCCAACTTTACCCTTAGTTGACTTTGACATTTCGGTCAACTTTAACTTTTTTGTTGACTTTTGACCAAATTACCAAAATATCCTTATTATTTGATGACATTTTGTGCCCTGGGCTTTTTTAATCAAAATGACCATTTTACCCTTATTATTTAGGCCAAATGACCATTTTGCCCTTTAGTCATTTCTACTTAAAATTTTCAAGACTAGGGACTTAGTCAATTATGATCTTTCTTTCCCCTAGGCATTTTCCTTTATATTTTTCCTTATCTATGGGCCTTAAATCCTTCTGTAATTTATTAGTTTGGCCTTTATCCTGTTTATGCAATTTGGAATATTACATTCCTCATTGTTTACATCATCTGATTCATCAGTGTTGTCGTTAGGCAAACCAGCATAAAGACCTTCAGATACATGTAGGGACTTGATGATTGCCTTTAGCGCCTCATTAACAAGGGTGGGGGAGGGGTCTTTTAGTTTGGCCTCAAGTTTTTTAGAAAGATGTCGGAATGGGCTGAAGGCCCATAAGTGTGGTGGGTGGGGTCTAGAGGTTTGGGTTGGACAAGTTCTTTGCTTAAGTCCAAAGAAGGATTTTTGGAGAAGTTGGGCTGGGGAGAGGTAATAGGTTGAAGGCTTGCCTTGGGTATGGGTAAAAGAGCAATAATGTGTAGGTCAGGGCCTAGTACAGGGTTATCTCTTGCCATATAGGCACGACTAGCGAAAATGGAGTCTTGGTTAGGATTAGGATGGGGTTGGTTTATCTCTTGTGTGTCAGAGGGTTAGAGCCATTTTGGAGGTTCAAAGATTGCATGGTAAAGGAAATATTTGTTTTGTCTTTAGGGAGTGCGAGGTGGATAAGGCGTTGGATATTCCTTCTATGGTGAAAGGTTTCTTTTTCATTTGTATGGTATCTTCAGCAACGATAAGGTCAAACTTGTTGCCACTTCTAACATATTTTGTGGAGCTCTCGCTAGTCCCTTTTTTGCCCATTGCGATCCATCAGCGGCCTCTTGTGGGTACCTGCATCCATACATCGTGTTGCCTATCCATGGTTGTTGCGGGTGGTAGGGGTGTGGAAATGCCGGGGTGTTTGATTGTAGAATCAATGTGTATGGTTCCATTTTTAGTGGGGTATGTATTATCCAAGTGATCATATTTCCCACAACAATAGTAGATGGTAGGCAAGCCTTCGTACTCCATCAGAACACCTGATTGTCAACCTGTATCTTAGCAATAAGGGTTTGGGAGAGGTTGAGAAAGACTACTTGCCTTATCCCCAGAGGCAATGTTATAGTGTATACGGAGAAATTTTCCTAATACTTATCCAATAGCTCGGATAATACTCTTTTTGGTATACCTTTGTATATGCACCAATTCCATTACCTGTGAGGTAGAATGCGTAAAGAGGGAGAACTCTAGTGTCCATGGTTGTACTGTGAGGTAATGATAAAAAAGTATCCAAGGTCCACCTAGGAGCACTTCCTGGTAGTTCCTTTCGTTTCCTAGTTTTGCAATGAAGCAATTGCTCTCTAGGTCCATGAGTTGCACTGGGATCATGAGTTTCCATCAGCTTACAATTCTATCATGCAGATTATTATATTTGATGCTATGCTTAAGCATTTTGATGACCACATCGTAACACATGCATTTGTTTAGAAGCTGGTGAATTTTGGGAAAAAAGGATATATATATATAAGGGATTGGGCCGACCTTGTTAATGTCAATGCCACCCTCCTGGAAGGTTAGGTCCTCTTCTTCTCCTTTCTTCTTGGGGGAAAGGTTAAGTAGCATATCTTTGAAAGTGGCCATTGATTATGGAACTGTAGCATCCTCACCAACCATATCATCATATTGGATAGGGTCATATGAAAGCATGTCAGTATCTTTATGTGTCTAGGGCCCTCGAATCCTAACTTTCTTGGTTGAGTGATTATCATCAGGGTGGGGGGTTCATCTTTCTCATAGAGAGAGGTAAAAGCAGAGCGTTCCATTATGTTGTCTTGTAATAAAACACTTAAGGCATTTCTTTACCAAAATAACTTTCATTGATCAAGTCCTTAATTATCATTTATTCACTAAGTGTTTTCTAGTAATTTCCCAAATCCAAATTCCATATTTTCCCTGTATACAAAATAACACTCATATCCTTTAATCATATGGTTATGATATCAAATTAACATGAACATTCCAGCATAATTGGATTCTAAATTGCATTCATTTGTTCATATAAATCCCTAAAAATATTATAAACTATAGAATAAGGATTTACCAACTAGATAAGAGCCATCACCTAAACATATCAAGAGCAAGAGAGAAACACAAAAAGCCTCAATAACCAGCAATCAAACTCATTATACAGACCAGTATGTGCGTGTGAGGTGTCAAGTGAGACAATTTATAATATAGAACAATATTGCATTTGAATATCTCAAATTTAATCAACCATAGTAAATCCCAAAATTCACATCCCTCACTTTGGTGTATAATCGAAAGCCAACAAGGTTTATCCCTCACTATACAGGGTTAAACCATTACATCCTACCTCTCTCTATGGGGAACAAAAAAACAACCACAAGGCCTACTAGTCACTTTGAGGAAGATGATCAAATTTCAGACACATAACGAACAAGTTTGTTATTGTGCAAGAATCCAAATCCAAGCTAATCAAAGGTGGATAGTCATTCTTTTTGGAAATAGAACCTTCATTCTTTATGTAAATGCAACTTTCATCCTTTGAAAATGACATTGGTCACAAATCAAGTTGAGTTTATTGGATAAACATGTAACCCATATGATTTTTTTTTTGAATAGGGTCTGAAACTGATTATAATCAATGATGCTATAAATGCTAATATAAACATTTTATCATATATTATCAATTACTACAAAGGCAGTTGTCAAAACAACTTGACTCTTGTTATGAGCTTTAACAATAAACAAAAGAATATGCATCAAGTAACTCAAATGCGAAAGTTGAAATTTTTCTGTTATGATAAACTTCATTCCAATGATTATTAATTCATTTGAATGAATAGTCCAAATATGAAGAAAGCATCAACTAAGTTTCAATTATTTGTTTGAATGAACTAATTTTCTCATTCAGATGAAAAATTATCTTAAACACTATTGAATGAGGTCACACCATTTCATATTGTGCATGTGAGTTATTCATTTGAATAAACTAATTTTCTTATTCAAATGAAAATTTATCTTCAAAACATTCAAATAATGTCATGCAATTTCATATTGCACATGTGAACTATTCGTTCAAATGAACTACTTTTCTTGTTATGATGAAAATTTATCTTCAAGACATTCAAATGAAGATATGTGATATATTGGATTTTGATGATTCATTCGAATGAATTTTTTCTCATTTAATTAAAATTTATCTTCAAGACATTTAATGAAATCATGCGATATCATATTCAGATGGGAATGTTCATTCGAATAAACTGTTTTTCTCATTCGAAGGAAACCATCATGTGTAATATTTAAGAATAAAAGAATTTTCATTCAAATAAGTCTCAAATCATTCGCATAAAGATATAAGAAGTTTGAGTTATCAAGTGCAATAAAGTACTTCATTTGAAAGATCGATGCTAAGTCATTCTAATAGACCATTTTGGCAATAGTTTAGACATCAAAGAGTGAAATAAAAGTTCAATACTCATTTGAATGAACCTATGAAATTCATTCAAATGAATATCTTGTGTTAGAACTCTAAGCAATGTAGAAACAAGATTCAAATTATTACTAGTCTCATTCAAAAAAGGTTAGTATACTTAGACCAAATATCTTCACCATGGCATATTCATTCGAATAAAAAAAACAACACGTATTCTAATGAAAGTTGTTGTAACGGCTGTATTGTCACCCAATGCCATTCTTCATTTCGGTGAACTCAAATTTTGCAACCCTATCAAACCTTGAGTAATGTTTATATCCTATAAGAGCAATCACGTTAACCTCCAATAACTGCTTAAAATAGTTTCATCCTCTCATCCCATCAAATTTGCTCATGTGGTAAAGAACCAGAAGGCTATGTTCATCATTCTCTTCGATAGTTTTTATCACTAGAATGAAAATATCTTCAATAATGGCACAAGTTAAGATGTTGGTAAAAAAAATCCAAATCCACCAGAACCCAAGAAGCCAAGAACTCAAAATACAAGCAAGGCTTAAGCATCCTATACTAATGGTGTAAGAGTCAGGACCTCCAGTGCAAAAACCCATTATCTTCAAAGAACCGATTATGCCTTAGCTAAAGACAAAGGAAATACTGAAAGGAAAAGGGATTCATATTTAATGTTACTTTTGTCTATCTTTATTTCATAGCAGTATAACTTTGTCTTTTGATATGAAAATTATTTAATTAATAGAGTTTTGATTTTACGAAATCTAGAGCTAGTACACTGTCTGAGGTTGCACTAGGTTGTTGAAACAAATAATTTGTCATAGCTATCCTATCCTACTTTACCTCATTACTCGTGTAAATTGATAAACAGTCCTTGTGTATGTTAATTTAATATGTGTTTCCCAATGCTAACCCAGGAAGATCCACGAAGCAAGGCTTCTGTCTATAAATTGATAATTTGCAGTTTCTTTAATATTTATATAGGTGTTCAACAATTGGAGCTATTATAATGACACTATTCCTCACCAAGCTTCTTGCTAGCCAACTTGTTCTAGTTGATGTTGTTGTAAGTTGAAGTAGACATGTTTGGCATGATGAGATAGAGATGTTGGAACACTTGTTTAAAAGTTGTAGTATTTGACCTGTTATCTGGGAGGATCTTTAAAAATGGATTTAACGTATGTAGAGTTTTTTGGTATTAGCTATTAGGTTCTCTATAATAATGACATAGAGATATCCTTTTAACAAGCCAATAATGTGGCTGTGAGATTTAGAAATGTTTCAATGATATGGTCTAATTGGAGAACATGATAGCAAGAGACCAAAAGCTTTACCTATGTCTTGTGATATAAAAAAACCAATACCTTGTCAATTTTTCAATTGGAATTTTCACTAGGCGAAGATTTTTTCCCCAAGGCCTAGCTATTAGCACATTTCAGGTTGTTTTAGTGCCAACAATTGTGGGAGGTAAGAGATGAATCGATCAAGTTATTTTTGCTTAGAGTTGATGCATTGAAACTGCAATTTAATCTAGCATGCTTTCACTTGATGTGGTATAATTATCAAGACTTTGAAGGGTTTTTTTATTATATTTATTTATATGGCAGTTTTGGCAAATGATTTTTTTCCCAAATTTACCTCAAAGATAATTACAGCTACACCTTTGATTGGAGTCATTTTGACCACTCTTCTTTGTGCTAGCCCAGTAAGTATTCTTCACATTAAATGAGTGGGGTTCAATAACCAAAACTAAATCTTTGATAGCTTTAGCAATTCATTCCATTGTAATTTGATATAGTTATTATTACTTTGCATTGAAATTTGACGTTTTAACTTTTCAGATTAGGCAAGTTGCTGATGTCTTGAAAGCTCAAGGTGCACAATTGATTTTGCCAGTTATGATTCTACATAGTGCTTCATTTGGTCTTAGTTATTGTGTTTCAAAAATCTTATTCGGTTAATCAACATCCCGCACAATATCTATACAATGTGGGGTGCAGGTAAACCTCTATTCCACACCTTATTGGTTTATTTGCATTAAGAGTTCGTGGTATTTATTCCTCCAAAGGCCAATGGTATGTGTTCATTATTAGTAGATGAATTTTTAATTTAGAGTATGTTGGAAGTGTGCTTTCACAAACTTCAACCACAAGATGCTTTCAGGGTGCATGTTGGAAATATCAAGATGACTCCTATATCTTCATTTCACAATTTAAGCCTTTGGTTGGTCTCATACTAATAGGATACCGTAAGCTTGGGAGGGTCATTGCATCTGTTTTAATTAATTATTATTATTATGTTTTAATTAAGTATTGTTATTAAGTTTGTGTTAGCAAGATAATAGGAGCACTAATTAGTGGTTAGTAAGTGTATGTTTCAGTCATGCATAGTGGTCCTAGAATGTAGAAAGTTAGTTATGTTTCTATTGTTCTATATATTCTGTGGCCTACTATAATAAGATAGACATGAATATATGAATGTTATTTTCCCTATTTGGAGATTCTCCCTGACCCTTGGCTATTGAGAGAGGAAGTAGTGAGATTCTTGCTATATTTTGCCTCAGTAGAGTATATCACATTACTCTATGTTCCATTACTCTCTATTACTCTCTTTCGTTCACTATCACTAGAGAACAGGATCTGGAGCATACCATTTTAGTATCAGAGTGCCGTTACGATCATCAGGATGACCATGCGTTCTTTGGCTGGCGATAAACCAGTGGTTCCCAACCCACTTGCTACGATTGCCTCTCATCTTATCGTCATTGATGCTCTAGCAGAAAAGGTTGCAACTCTGGAAGATGCAACCATCTGTAACAAGAAAGGAAATGCAAGGTCCCCCTGGGAGGTAAACAGCGACAACGATCCTGACGGCATCTACCAGCGATAACCACAACACATGAAGCTTAACTTCCCCAAATTCAGCAGTGGCAACCCACGTGGGTGGGTGCCCAAGGCTGAAAAATTCTTTCGGTACTATGGGACTCCTGAGGACTATAAAAAGTGGAAGTAGCTGCCATATACTTGGAAGGGGACACACTAGACTTATTCTCATGGATCAATACCGAGCGCACCCTTCTTTACTGGTAGAAGTTGGTGAAAACTTTCAGTGAGCATTTCGGGCCATCGAAGGTCTTGAATCCCAATGAACATCTATGCAGCATTAGACAAACTGGTAGTGTGCAAGAGTATTGCCAGGAGTGGGTGAGGCGAGTCGCGCATGTCTCCAACTAGCCCGATCATTGCCTGCTCGGCATCTTCCTCAATGGCTTGTTGGATGAATTGTGATATAAGGTGTGCATACAGAAGCCACGCACGGTATATAGGGCATCCAGCCTTGCCCTAGACTTTGAGAAGAAGTTGTCTCAATGTGGGCCCAAGCTTATATCTTATGCTAACCAGTCTGCTCTATTTGGGCATTCATCACCGGCCCAAGAAGAGGTGGACCACTCTGCTCCAATGGAGGACCCATCACGGGGTCAAGCACCGACAACCAACCCCGTCTCTGGTTCATCATCCACACTTGCACCCCTAGGCTTCTAGTCACAGTTGACTGTGTTGGCAATGTTAACAACTCCAACATGGGACGAGACCAAACAACAGAGGAGGGATAAAGGCCTTTGCTACCGGTGCGGCGCTCCTTTCCGGACAAGCCACTGCGGCTCTGGCTCATTCTCATTGCTGGAATTCGGCGACTCTGTTCCAACTTCCTTGGAACCTGTCGAAGATACACATTGGGTCCCTCCAATCCCGCTTTGAGGACAAGGCGGTTTTCGAGGGAGGGAGTAATGATAGGATAACGTAGGCTTAGGAGGGTCATTGCATATGTTTTAATTAATTATTATTATGTTTTAATTAATTATTGTTATTAAGTTTGTGTTAGCAAGATAATAGGAGCACTAATTGGTGGTTAGTAAGTGGAAGTCTCAGTCATGCGTAGTGGTCCTAGAATGTAGGAAGTTAGTTATGTTTATATTGTTCTATATATTGTGTGGCCTACTATAACATATACATGTGTTGTTTTCCTATCTGGATATTCTCCCTGACCCTTGGTTATTGAGAGAGGAAGTAGTGAGATTCTTGCTATCTTTCCCCTTAGTAGAGTATATCACATTACTCTATGTTCCATCACTCTCTTTCTTTCACTATCGCTAGAGAACAGTATCTGGATCTTACCACATGAGGAGAACCTGTTTCGAATACTTGCCCTTGTAGCATCTTGCAAGAAAATATAGATTGATAGCTTAGCATGTAAAGGGGTGAACTGTAATAAGAGGTGAACCGTCATTAGAGACTTAAACAATGAGTAGAAATTGCAGAATCTGTTAGTAGTTACATAATGTGTTGATAAGGTGTTTCTTGGATGGGAGCTAGTTGGTATTAACTTTGTTGCAGCTAATGTCCAAGAAAGGTCTATGATGTAATATTGACTCGTTGAATAATTCAACAAAAACTGGTTATCTTGTTTCGTATTATGGACCTAGGTAATCACTGAAAGAGATGTACATCTAAACATGTTGGAACTGGCTAAACACTATTTTTGTGAAGTAATATGTACTGCATGGTCAAATCACTATCAGGAAATTGCCATTTAGCGACGAAAAAATCTATCGTTAAATGGCTATTTTCCATCAGAAAATTTCCATTTAGCGACGAAAAATATCAGCTACCCTCGTTTTAGCGACGAATTTTTCGTCGCTAAATGGAATTTTTCTGGTAGTGGAGATATTTTATGATATCTAGAGATTGTGTATTTAGAAAATAAATATACTGTTGGGTTAGCCAAGCTATGGGACCAATTATATCAGAGAAGGGTTGAAGAACATTGAACAGGCTCAAACCAGAAGATAACAAACAGCACACGAAGTGGAGGGAAGAATTGGAGAAGTGAAGGCTAATGATCTGCTGATAGTAGCAGGGTAGTGGGAGTGTGTATAAGGTTTGTAGGAAAAGGCTGTAAGAAGCTAGGCACTAGAATGGAGCGAGGAGACCTGTTCTCTCAAAAATCAGGCTGTGCGTGGGTCTTTGGCTTGTTTTTCTGCTTATTTCTGGTCATTAATCCTAGTTCTATAAGAGAATAGCTAATTTCAGCAAAGAGCTACTGGTTATTTTCATCTCATTTTCCTTCAATAATAGAGTCTTCAACCAGTTTATTTCCTCAACTTGATCTGATTTAGCAAGCTCTATCATATTCAATGTAGTGAAATTAAGGAGTAATTGGAAAGAAAAGATGTGGGTCCTTTGTGCATCTCCATTCTTTTCGTCGTGCTCTTATCTAAATGTATTGTACATTGTTGTAGATTATCTAAAGTCTGCTTTTATCTACCAAGGATTTCTTTCATAGAAAACAAGTAACTACGCTAGATTAAGTTGTATGCTCATCATTTTCTAACTTGTGGTCTGCAGAGCTCTGCACTAGGATTTTTGCTTGCTCAAAAGCACTTTTCAGGCCCGCTTGTAGCCTTTCCTTCTACTGTTAGTGTTGTTTGCATGGCGGTACGATGTGTTCCAATTGCTTCATCGTTTATTTGTTCAATCCTTGTTTTAGGAACAGAAATGTACTAATGACAAGATTGTCACCATTCTGATGCAGCTTGGGGGCAGTGCTCTTGCTGTGTTTTGGAGGAACAAACTAATTCCTCTTGATGACAAGGATGACTTCAAGGAATAATATTTTCTTGTCCTTCCTAATTCTTATTTATTTTTCTTGCAATATCTTTAGAGTGGAAGAGAAGTCTTCATCTTGTTGAATTTAGGAGTTACACGATGTTACAATGCTTATAATTCAGGATACATGAACTGGGTCAAGTGTCAATTTTAGTTATTATTTATTAATGTTCTATCTGGGATTAAGGTCCCTCATAGGTTTTCTGCCAAGTATGATTTACTTAGGATTTGAGAAAATTTTGCTTGGATGATAATAATGTTTGAGCCATTCTCCAGTATCAATTGTGCTGTAGTTAGATCCTCTCTCAAGTTGTTAATATGCAATTTTGTCCCTTCTACATTATATTTGAGTATCTTGGATTAGTTTGTATGTTAAATTGATCCAATGGTTATGAAAAAGGGAGGGGAGGGGATAATCCGCTCCCCTCTACCATCTAGAATTAGGGAGCTTGATATATCCACCCACAATTACTTGTTAGACATAATATTGCTCAACCTCAAAATGCAAAAGATAATGATCTAAAAGTCATCAAATGCTCATATGATCATGATTTTTAACATATTTCATTGAAGCTAAATAAAAAACTAGAGCATTATTAATTTAGCCTTGCAATTCAACATCTTTTTAGTATATACTATACCTCATGAGAATAAAGTTTATAAATTAATAAATGAAAAGTAAAGTTGTATATTTATATCAAAAAAGTTAATGATGTGATTTATAAATAAGATGAAAAATAATTTATATTTGCTAAGTATAGTTTAATATTAGACTATTTTTCCTTTTATTTTTGTTATTTTGTAATATTTTGTGCAACAAATCAAGAAACTATTTCTACTGTCTTTGAGACCATTTTATTGTTCTAGCTTATTTTTTTAAATTTGGGTTAACATCCAATTTGTTCCTAAAGGATGTCCCGTAGAAACAATGTTGTTCCAAAGGTTTTGTTGAAATTCAACGTTGTCTCAAAAGTTTTTAAATTGCAGTAACTTTACCCCGATTATTATTCAAGTTAAGTTTGATTATTATTTGACAAAATATATTAAGTTAGTAATTTCATGTGCCATTCACATCATTTTGTTAAAATGTAAATTTATTCTAGAATTTTTTCCAATTATTTGTAGCGAAAGTTTACAAATTGAAGTAGCAATATCATCCTAACTATTATCAATATTAAGTTTAATTTTAGTTGATTAAATATGCTGCGTTAGCGGATGCCGAAGATGAAAGAGCTCACTTTTACTGAAGATTATTTGAAAGTAAAAAAGTTTTGATCACTGAATGCATGACAGACCAAGGGAGATTGCAAATAACATGGCCGCTGGATGATGCTGGCTCCTACAAAGACTTGCATTCAGGTGTTTTATTCAAAGATATTAGAGTTTAGTAAATTAAATACTTTAAATATTAAGGGTATAAAATTTTTTTGTCTGATTTGCTGTGACGGTATAACCCAATATTTCCAGGTGGTAGAAAATTTCAAATAATCTTTTTGTTTTAAAAAACTTTGAATAGGATTGGACATGTCTCTTATAATTATAGTAAAATAATATTTTTGAAAATTAATTTCAAACATAAAACATATTTAAGATTTAAATAAAGTAATGACACATTTTGTTAATGGAGCACGCAAATGCAATTTCGTAAGGAAAGAGGTAAGTTTTTTTAGGGATGGGACTAGAAATTTTGCTAGTGTATGTACAAATATACGTATGCATTTTAAAAATTAATAATATTAAAATTGAAATTTTATTAAAGTTAGATGAACAAAAATCATTTTTGTCTTAAACGTAAAACATAAACTTTGTAAATTAATTTTTACATGATCTTTATTAATGTAAGAGATAGATAAACAATTTATTAATATTAATAAAATTAATTAAACAAATTATTTGTAATAAATATGTTTTTTAATTTTGTAAAATGCCTTATCTAATTATTGGCATTAAATTTGCTTCTAGGTCAAATCTGACTTATTTAATTTTCTGCTGTCAACGAAGATACCAAATACTATTTTTTTTATTACTTTTGAAAATCCCATCACGTCACTATCCTTAAGTAGCAAAACAGTCAAAGTCAAACTGGCCTTCTTTATTCCATTTTAAGAATTAAAAAAGCGCCGTTTTTAATGCGACAGAGCCACAGCTCCAATGCGACGAAATTTCAACGCCTGCCCAACTACTTATTTTCTCACAATATTACCCAGGAACCAGTAAAAGAAAGGTACACAGCAGCTAGGTAAAAATATAAAAATATTATTTTTGATAAAATTAAATGTAATTCACTTTTATGGGCGCCCTAAAATGTTTTCTTACATCTATTTAACAAATTAGAATATTTTCTAATGTGTAAAGAATTTTGTAAGTACGTCCGATATTTAAAGTATTTTTTTTATTGAAAATGAGTCTCAGGTCCCAAGTAAGGGATTTAACCATCAAATGGTCCTAAAGATTCAAAAAATTATTATAAGGTCCCAAGAGTAGCTGCTGAGGTTGTTAACGAAGGCTGCTAAGGTTGTTAATGACAATCTCAGCAGCTACTCTTGGGACCTTATAATAATTTTTTTAATCTTTGGGACCATTTGATGGTTAAATCCCTTAGTTGGGACCTATAACTCATTTTCCCTATTTTTTACATACTGACACTAGATGCATCAAAAAATATTTTAAAATTTTCAATGTATTTAAAATATATTTCAAAATCTTAAATATATAAAAAATATTTTATGATATTGAATGGATTATAAAAAAATTTGGGAGATTTATTGTAAGGTCCCAAAGAAGGAAGTTATTTATGAAAAATGCTCAAGAGGTTATTAATAACAAGTCGAGGAGCACCATTGACAAGTGGAGCAACCATCATTGACTACTCTTAAGACCTTTTTATAAATAACTTTTCTCATTGGTTCCTTACAATAAATCTTCAAAAAAAAATTATAGGCTGCTATGTGTCACGGGCTTAGTATTTACTTGATGGAAGCTCCGTGTGGCCTAACAAGCTTTGTTCAAACTCAAGCTCAGAACTCGCTAGTAAGCCTACAAGTTTTGACTTAGCTTGTAAAAACTAATGAAAGACTTAGAGAGAACTTGAGAGAGATGGAGAACTTGGGAGAATGCTTTGTATTCCTCAAATTCTTGGTGGTTACAAATGGCCCCCTTGAGGGTATTTATACTACTCCACCTCCTCAATAAATGGTGAAGATTGATTCGATCCTACGTTCTAAAATCATCTTCCAGAACTCTCCCTTAAAATATCTAGATATTTATATTAAAATATCTAGATATTTACATATGTGAGGAAAAGTGTAGGAAGTTCTAGAATTCTCTTAAATATAGAAGTATTTATGTTCAAATTAAACTTGTTAAGAATAAGAGCACATAAAATTTAGACACGTCTCAATCCCGGAAGTGGTCATTAATTAGATGTTATTGTCCTCTTTTGTTTTGTAGATTTTATAAAAAGTTTTTAATTTTCAAATAAAAGTGACTGAAAGATTAGATGTATGTACATAATGGCCTTATTTAATACTGTTTTAGTTTTTATATTTTTAAGTATAGTTTTATAAACTTATCTTTTTAAATAAGTTTAAAAAAAAAAGAATTTGGCGATGGTTCTAAAAGACATCATTAAAAATATAAAAAACTTGTTTGAAATAATTACACACACTTAGTTAAAGAATAAAACTTGTTTAAAAATGAATTTACATGATTGTAGAAAAAACAATTTTACAGAATAAAAATACAAAATATATAAAAACTGTCAATCTTTTTTCAATTTTGTAAAATATAATTATATTTTTTGTTTTATAAAAAAACTAAATCAAAACTTAAATAATAATTTTTTTATTTTTTATTGAATTGTTTTAAAAATAAAATATCGAATAATGCCGTCGTAATGAACAAATGTTATGGTGATAATAATTTTTTTATATCTAATTTATTATATGTAATTTCTTGTTTAGCTACACATAGAAAACAGCCAAAACTCCTAAAATTTGTCAGCAGCACTTTTATAATTAAAACCATAGTTTTTTTGGGTAAACAAAAAAAACGGCACTTCACAGGTCATAAATCATGGTTTATTAATAATATGTACATATTAATTATTAATTAATTGTATAAGTAATAAATTTTTATATTATTAATTGTAAATAATAAACAATAGTATAAATTAAAATTTATTATTTCTATAATCATTACATTAGCTTATCTCCTTTTTAGTAATTTGAATATAAAGGAAGATTCCCATAACAATCATTCAGCTATTTTTTCACAAAATTTATTCTATTTAAAATCTATTCTCTAAAATTATTTTTACCATTTTTCTTAAAATGAGTTATCCATATTTATAAAAATCGAAATAAAATTTATTTGTATACTACTTCCTGATAAGTAAAATCACACAAAAAAATAATCCAAACACTTATATATATATATATATAAAACATGGTTTATGACAAGTTAATTTTTTGTATCAGGCACAAAAATGAGGAGTCAAATATTTTAATTCTTTTAACTTTTAAGATATTTTCTATTCTGCCATCTTCCTTTTTTACTCATCATCCCACCACAAAGTTTATTTGAGTATCATCTACAGACAGCTGTGTAACAGAGACTAGCGGGAAAAGCTCCATCTTGCACTTGTTTCCACCCTCACATTCACCACCACTCCTCCAAGTAACACTTTCAATCATATTTTGTCGTTGGAATCATGTCTCACTCTCTCCGGGAAGCTGATAAAATGTGAGGACCACGACGTTTTCCTTCAGATTTATTACACATCAATTTTTCCTCCTATTTTGCCACTCTATAGTTTTCAGTTTACTACCAAATATTTGTTTTCTGGGTTTTCTTCGGTGCAAATCATTTGCTGAAGTTTTGGTTCTGGGGTTTGGCTTCAGTGTTGATGATGCTGTAATTCTTTTTTTTTTTTTTTGGCCAAAATTTCTTTAGTTCCTTTTGGCATTCATTGATCGAACAGAACCACATTATATGCAGCACACACATTTGGAGTATTCAGTTGTGTATTTTCTTTGAAATGGTTACAACCTTTGCTTTTCCTTTTGGAACTTCCCCTTTCTTTCTTTGTTTTTTTTTTGGTGTTGTTTTGGCTGGTCAAATTTTCATTCTTTTGTTTTAAGATGACATGCAGGACTTAATTTTAAAATTTTCATGGCCTATAATTTGAGTTTTTGTTACTTGCGTATATATAACTTGGTTTTCTTGTTAGATTAATCTTTAAATTTAAACGCTCTCCAATCCTTCGGGCACTATGTTCATCTCTTGCCACGAAATGTTCCTCGTGTGTTCAATGTGGTTGCAGGTTAGGAAATTGGAAGGTGGAAGATATATAATCTTTTAAGCAATTTTTTTTTAAAATCTTTATTCCGTTTTTCCGTACCTGAAGCTCGAAGAAATTAAGCTCTTCTAAGACATAGTAATATAGTATGATTGCGCTCACTCTGGAGGGCTTTTGATTACCTCGTTCTTTTTGATAAAAAGCTTTTACTCAAACCATTAATTGTGTCTTTCACTGTTGACTTTGTATGATATTTTCTACTGTATTTTCTTATCAAGAATTTCTATAATTCGATAGCTCTCTTTTATCTCTCATTTTGTAAATGTAAGTATTTCACAGCCTTCCTTAGTTCAGGGGTCCAGTTCTGTGGGATTGAGGTTTTGTATTTGTTATGCTTCATATGATTCATTTGGGATGTATGTATTATCTGCAAATTGTCTTCATATGCTTTGATTATTGAATACTACCTACACACAATGTCTTATGTTTGGGACCAAATTACTACAAACACGGTCTTATATTTAGGGCTAGGGAGTACTTATTTGCACTCTAATCAATACTTTTTGTGTTGTGGTGGACAGGTTAGATGTGTATATCTTTGATTATCTCATGAAGAGAAAACTGCATGCTTCTGCAAGGGCATTCCAGCTTGAAGGGAATGTCTCAACCGATCCTGTAGGTAAGATCAGGATACCAATTTTTTTAAATGGAAATATACTTTTGCATATAAATGCTCTTCTACATTTATTCCATCTGCCCCCTCCTTTTGGTCATTGCTTCAGCTATAGATGCGCCTAGTGGTTTTCTTTTTGAGTGGTGGTCTGTCTTCTGGGACGTTTTTATGGCCAAAATTGGCAGGAAAGACCATAATCACTCGGGAGCTGCATTATCTTACATTGAGGTGGGTATTTGGTTTTGCATATATCTGATTTATTTTATTTTCTTGTGATTAAATCACCCTGTATCAGTTTTCATTTGTTTGCTTTTTATGTGTACACCCCAATATATGTTGTATGTGTTGACTGCTTGCAGCAGTGGAAGCAGGGTAAATGTGTGTTTCTTATTGATGCTCATAATTGTTTACGTTAGACCTTTATCTTTGTTGTTGGAGCTGGTGATTAATAATCACTCTTCTTTTTATGCTTGTTATTTTATTGTGGATTAAAACGATTAAGATTTCTAGTTTTACACCAAAGTTAATAGTTTGTCATCATCAGGAAATAATGAATAAGCCCTATGCTATCTGCCGTATACTTCAACTTCTGTGCTGAGGCCTGAGGCTTATTTTGAATATGTAGTGTGCATTATAAACAAGCTCATTGTAAATTTCAAACTGACAGACTCAACAAATTAAGGCTAGAGAGATGCATAAGCAACAAGAGCAAGAGCTTCAAAACCCAAATCAACATCAACAGATGCAGCAACTTTTGCAGAGGCATGCGCAACAGCAACTACAGACACAGCAACAACAATATAGGGGTGGGACCCCAATTGTCAGAGATAGTACCACTGGTCTTATTCGCAACATTCCTTTGATGAGGCAGAACCATGCAACCATAAATTCCATGGCAACAAATGCGTATGAGGAGAGGTTGAAATTTCCTCTCCAGGGAGAAGCCTTGGATAATGCACCTGTCAAGGTATTTTTGAGATTCTGATATTCAGTCTCTCTTTTTATTTCATTAGTATCATTGTCCATGCCACTTTCCATGCAGCAAAAGATTGGTGGTGATGCAGGTCAACTTAACAGACCAATGAAAGCTTCATTGTTGAAGGCAACAGCAGCAGCTACAGCAGCAACTGTTGGACATCCTGCAGGGTGCCTTTACTATCAACTTTTCTTTTTTTTCTGAAAAGTTTTCACTTGGTCACTTATTTAGGATATGCCTATCCTTTTGGCCTGAGCTTTTTAAGTTCGTCAAATTTGTTTGCAGTGAAACGTTGCCTGTTGCACCTAGGGGTTTATCACGGAATCTTCAGCATATTCAGAGTTGCAACCAGCAACTTGCAGGTAATAGTCAACTTATTTCTTTCTTTTTTATTTCTTTGTCTTGTTAATACGTATTTATTTCCTTCATTCCTCTTCTATTTCTGAGATTGTTTTGCATAATTATAGAACCAACAATCTCGTATCTATGTAGCACTCCTATTTCAATATGAATGAATAATGAAAAACTTCCAAATTCCAACCTTGTGCACACATAATCACTGGTCTCATTTGCTTTTATATTATTTGGGAAGCATCCAATTCTTCCAATTTTCTTGTGTAGATAATACTTCTGAAGGCATTTCTAAACATTTCTAATCTAACTGAAACATTATCTCCTTTTTGGTATATTATTATTTGTCTGTAAAAATGAGGACATTTATTCCTTCACTCACCATTCTTGTCAGACTTAACATTTGATGCATCCTTGCATTGTAAAACAGACCACATCTGATCTATCTTTGAATTGTATTTTTGTTTTAATTGTGCAATCATAGATTGTATATGGATATTGGTTTTGATGATTATTCTCAACTTTTAGGATTGAATCAAGACAGTAGCAATTTGACTCTGAAAGGATGGCCTCTAGCAGTAAGACTTATTTGCATCTCCTTAATAAAACTGTCATACTGTTTATTTTGTCCATTAATATGTTTTCTCCTTTCTGGTCCATCTTTCTTGGTTTACGTATTTGGCTATTTTCAGCTATTAGGTTGGATGTGTTTAGATAGAATGCAATTTATTGGGTGAAGTAATTGCTGAAAATATCATTGGCTTGCTGATGTGGTCTGTTCAATGTACAAATCACCATGATGATGGATGATGAATAAAGAATAAAACTTAAGGCTTGAATATGGGTTTAGTTGAATGAGAAATGCCACATTTAAGAAATCCAAACATAAAGAAAATTGAATAAAATGATGTCTCATACCGTTGGGGTTTCAGTGCTGTCTGAAAACATTCGAGCATGTCCTGAAGTGTATCAGCATGTTTCCAATCATACTGATTCATTCTGAAATGTTTTGATATGCAACCAGTCGAAATATTGGCAGGGTATAAATGCAATTGTACCATCCATATCTATGTATCAGACACGTGTCCAATATGGGTATGTCTAATTTTTTATGGATTCTGATTTCTGACTTACAAGAAAACATAATGAATTGAAAAATATCTAAAATAACTTTAGTTTTGGACGTTAGAGAACATGCTAGGTTTCTCTCAGTGAGTTTTCCTTTTCTTTTACTTGCACCTTCCTGTATAGTTTAGGTGCAATAACATTGTTTGTGCTTTCAACTAAATATTAAACATTAGAATTTTATATACGTGATTTCTATGAAAAAAGTTATGGCTTTGATATTTTAGTTGTTATCAGCTATTCACATTCTAGCCTGATCAGATCTCAATTATTTTAGGAATTGGATCAGCTTTGCTCTGGATTTTTCCTGCAGAATGCTTTGTTGCAGTCTCCAGAGTCCTTCAATCAACTTTCACTGCAGCAGCAACTTATGCTCCAAGGACAACAGAATTTAGTGGACACATCTGTCAACAATATGGATAGCTGGACACTTAAAATGCTTCTTGATAATCAATACATGGGTCCTAGCCAAGATGGCATTCCGAATCCTGTTAGTGATTTAATTCCTAGCATTGCAACTCATGAATTGCCGGACTCAAACACATCGTTTAAGGTATCATTTGCATTATTAACTAGAGTGGCTTAGTTTTCTGAGTGTTCCATTTTGGTTTTTCAGGAATTAATGCATTTGTGCATTATTGACTCGCTTAGCCAGGCCCTTGTGTCCATTTACAAATTATAAATAGGGCCAAGTAGCAAGGCAATACAACAAGTGCTAGTTCAGTCAATATGTCATCAAAGGACTTAAGCCATCATAGACACAGTAACTTAAACTCCCCTTCAAGTTGAAAATTATTCAAGCATCAGCAGCTTATACTCTCTCCTATGGATGTTTCTAATCCTAATTAAATGCAAATCTAAACATAACAATTAGACTATGTGATTATCAAACCCATTTTTAATCTTGATTAACTATGTCACATTTCAACCAACCTTCAATTCAAGGACTTCGGCAACTTCTATCATCTCTGATGTCCTTGGTAGACACATAACTCCCTATATTCTGAGCTGTTTCCCATAGGCAGCCCCTTCAACATTCTTCCAGCTATTTTCATCAGCAATGTCGCGTATATTGGCACACCTTCCTTAAGTTCTTTACCCTAATTTTCTTGACTCATTCCCTTGACATTCTCCCAGCTGGTTTCTACTACTTGAGTTGCACACCATGACACACCCAGCAACAGAATGCTAATTCTGTAGCCTACAATAAGTCTTTGACACTCAAAACACCAAAAAAAAAAAAACAAGAAGAAGAAGCAAAGTAAAAAAGGAAGATGATAATAGGATAATAAACAAGCCTTCCTGCCCTTAGAAAAAAAAATCAGCAAATGTGGGCTTTGAGCCACTGAAGATCAAGCCTTAAAAATCCAAGCCCTCACCAAAACACCATTTTGTTCCCTTCTCATGTTTCTTCAATATCACCACCTGAGAAATACAGCCCCTAGAACCTTAACCTGTGGGCCCCTTGATCACTATCTGCTATAATTTGGTGGCTTCTAGCCATGGAATTCCCTTGGGGTTTTTTTCTTGGAGTAGGATCCCAAGCAAAAATTGATCCCCTTGTTTTGGGCTAGGATTTAAAGGGTGGTACTGTATCTCTGCCATGTTAACAGATAATATGAATTGGGGATAAAAAAAACAAAAGAAAAGAGGATTTGAATTAGATGACTGACTCAATTAGTTAGGAACCTCATGAGTCTATTTATGGTCAAATTTGAGGTTATGGTAATAAAAAATACAAGCATAGTTCACTAATCATAGGCTCAGTTAACCTAGTTTTCATGCTTGCTATTCTGACAAGCTTGTCAGAAATATTCTCTGCATCTATTAAATTTTGACTGCAGCAGCAAGTCCAGCAGAGTGGGCAGCAGGTTCAACAATATTCACATGATATTCTTTGTAGCCGGCAGTCTCAGAATCTCGAGCAGCAAGACAAAATGGTTGCCACTGGAAGCATGCCTAGTATGTTTCAAGGAAATGACCAGGTTTTCAATCAGCTACCTGTGAATTATTGTTATCAGGCGCGTAGCGTGGAAAAAATTAGGTTCTCTAACTAGTTCTTGTTCATTCAAGGGTTCCAAAAGTCATAGTGGGCAAAAGAGAAAGCAAGCATCAGCTTCTGGTCCTGCCAATAGTTATGGAACTGCAAACACCACAGGGCCTTCTAGTAATTCACCGGCAACACCTACACAAGCAGTAGATGTGATTTCAGTGTCAGCTCTGCAACAGAATGTTCCTTCATCCAAGTCATCCCTTGTTTTTGGTTCTGATGGCCTGGGCTCATTCACATCAGCACAGAATCAATTGGTAAGGGACTTGTATATAATAATTTGTCTGATTTCTTGTTGCAGTTAATCTAATATGTGGTAACTTATTTTTTGAAATGACTAGCATCCTAATATTACAGTAAGATAACTGATTATGTTGCAGGAAAGTATAGCTGATGGATCTATGGGTGACAATGTTGAGTCATTCTTATCTCCTGATGATGCAGGCCCTAGAAGTAGAGCGGGGAAAGGTATGGTAGCTCTTGATGCATTATCACACTAGCGTCTGCCCTCCCTCCTCCAGAGAATGAGTGAATAGTGTTAATGAAAAGCAGAACAGAAGAATCTACGTTGTAAAAGGAAATAGTTTGGGTGTATTTTTCAGTTTTGAAAGTTGAGTGAGTATTTTGTGAATGGTCCTAAGGGGAGGAGGGTTTTTTACATTTTTTCCAAGGAAAAAAAATCCCGGAGAACTGTGGGTTGGATTAGTTGCAAGATGACAAATATGTAGAAATCTAGAATTAGTTGTGTTTCAACTCTGCATTTCAAAATTTTATTTCTTCCATTTTCATGAAAAAAATATTTTTTATTTTTTCATCTAGAGGAATACCTCAATGTCTGATTCAAACACATGACATGTGGTAAGAGCTTCAACTTCAACACCAACACAACATTCAGATATTGACAAATCATTCTGTATTCTCTGTCGACAAATCAGATTAAATATTGAGAGAGACTAAGATAGTGAGGATTTAAATCCCTTTATACAAGAAAATAATAGTCAAGTTATAAAAAAAGTTAGGAGGACGACTGAATCTGAGGAACTAGAAAGGAAATAAACAGAATAAAGACATGATCAATTTCTTAAAATCAGTTTCATAAATGGGAGATATGAACAAAATATACGCACATGTATTCCAAAATTTAATGATTTTCTGTGCATTAGGATTATTGTTTAAGGAGATCAATCATAGGATGGCAAGTACACATCAAATAGAATGTTGTCACTTCTCCTCTGATGGAAAGTTGCTTTCTACTGCTGGGCATGATAAAAAGGTAGTTTCTGTGTTTCTTGAACTTCAACTGTGATCTCGTTTCAAGTAGAAATTTGTTATTAATGGAAATTTTACCATTCATGACTTAGGTCTTCTGTTAGGAAGTAAAATCAATTTGTTTGTTATTATTTTTTGTGGTACAGGCTTCATTGTGGTGCACCAACTCATTTGATTTGAAGTTTGCACTTGAAGAGCACATTGAAAGGATAACTGACGTTCGATTTAGTCCAAGTGGATCACACATTGCTACATCCTCAGCTGACAAAACTGTTAGGGTTTGGGATGTTGATAATGTTAGTTCTGATCTCTTATCCTTGTATGAATTGTAAAATTCAAATGTGAATTGATTGAAGTAAAATTGAATTTATTTGAAATGAGATTGAGAGATAGAATTAACTGAATTATTAAAACTGTATTGAGAAATCACTGTCTTTCATTTCGACCCAGACCCATGCCTGATGTCACTTAATATAATTTTATTTTGAGTTATGCATAAATATATCTTTCCTTCCATATATTTATTATATATATGCTCATCATTGCCTCTTTGTCAATCAGCATTCAAAATTTTCTGAAACATTTTACAAGTCATAATTATTGATAAAGTTTATGGGAAATACCTGCTTGAAAATTTTTATGATTTTCTATATCCACATATGCTGTTGAATATTGTGGCTAAGCTATTATTTGAAATCCACTAAATTAATTTCAATTTTCATAGCTCCATATATGCGGACAACAGTTTCTGAAAGAAATCTTATCCTCATTCGAATGCTTTACAAATTGTCTGATCATTTTGTATTTAAGTCAATTATTTTGAATATTGTTTCTGATTGCTGACTCATTCTTTCTTTCTGATACCTGGTACATGATTCAATTTACATCTTATGAAAACACTTTTTTACCTAATCTGATGCATCATGTGAACTGAAATTAGTCAAGGAAGATGTGATCTCTTGTAAATCTTTTATCCAATCCTCTGACAAGATAGGCTGCATTTGGCAGGAAAAGTTGATTAGCTTGAAAATTTCCCCTAGATCATCTTGTGATTTGGATCCTGTCAGTAGCTTTTCACTTTCACCATTACTTCAGTCTGTTGAGTGCATCATGAACAACCTTTTTGTCCGTTTCAATGTTCTTATAGGCCATATGATCATTGCTGAATTTATATTGCTCTTTACAGCCTGTTTATTCTCTCCGTACATTCACTGGACACTCAACAACTATAAAGTCACTGGACTTTCACCCTTGTAAAGAGGACCTTATCTTCTCTTGTGATAAACATAGTGAGATAAGATACTGGAGTATCAAGAATGGTGGTTGTGCTGGGGTTTTAAAGGTAAAATACTAGTTATTAATCTCAACACATAATTTTCCCCCTCCTTGAGCTTACAAATGTTAGTTTGTTCTTCATGTTGTTAGGGAGGTGCTACTCAGATGAGATTTCAACCCTCGGGAACGCTTCTTTCTGCTGCAGCTGATAATTACATATATGTTATTGACTTAGAAAATCCATTTCAGAGATTTAAATTACAGGTTCCCTTTGAACCTTTGTTTTGAGCTTTTGTATTACCTTATTAGCATGATTGGCTTCTCTATGGAACATTTAATGATAATTTCATTTGCCCATTTGGATCTCTGGGCTTTAGTTGGTTATTTATTTTAAAAAATTTACCAAAATGATTTTAACCTTGCGAAAATGTGTTAGTAATAATGGTATTGTCATCTTCATTTGAAGGATAGTATGGCTCAAATGTATATTTTCAAGACTTGGATTCATGAACTATATAATTCAGTGAAACATGCATTGTCAACCAATTTTGAGTTATTTTTAAATTTCTGAATTTGAGTTATTTATGTTAGAGTGTTATTTCTGTTGTTACAGGAGATAGAATTGGCTGATATTAGGAATCTTATCCATCAGCTTCCCCCACCCCTCCTTGAACTTTTTTTAGTGGTTATTAACGATCCATTATACTTTGATGCTTAATTTTAGGGACATAAAAATCCTGTGCGTTCCGTATGCTGGGATTTTTCCGGAGAATATTTGGCATCTGTGAGCGACAACCTGGTTAGAGTGTGGACTGTGAAATCTGGTAAAGGGGAATGCATTCAAGAGTTGAATGCATCCGGCAAGCAATTCAACACCTGTGTCTTCCACCCTTCCTATCCTTTGTTGATTATTGGCTGCCATGAGGTTAGCTACCTATTTCTTTGTCGTTTTTGTCCTCTTGCTAATTAAATAACACCCTTTCTATCAAACTATCAAAATTAAAAATATCAAATATTTCATACTCCATATATTTATATATATATATATATATAATATGCTGGAATAAATTATATAAACATTCACTCTTTTTCCAGATCAAATGTCAACTTCTTCCGTATTTTTCTAGAAGTACGCAAATCTCTCATTTGAATCCCTCTTCGTTATGGGCTATATTTTGCGAATTTATGAGATTCAACTTCGCCATTGCAAACTCTGGGGAGGTCATTAGTCTTGGGAAAATTAAGAGGTTATCTATGTAATTTACTCTTTGTTTTTGGGGAAAAAGTCTATGCAAGTTTTTGGAAGTCTGTCAAATTCACTACCTACTGTGTACTGATAACTTGGTAAGCATCTTCTTCTGCTTATAATTGGCAGTTGCTTTTTTTTTTTTTTTTTCACTTGTGGAATCATATGATGTTTCAGACTCTTGAGCTTTGGAACTTCAGTGAGAACAAGACGATGTCTATATTTGCACATGACAAACTTGTATCTACTTTGGCTGCATCAAATGCTTCTGGGTTAGTGGCCTCAGCTAGTCATGACGGACTCCTCAAGATTTGGAAATGACTGCAATCTTGCCTCCTAATGTTAGCACTTCAAATTACAATATAGGTATACTTTCACCACATCCATAGCTTTTCTGTATAGCTCTTTCTAGTTACTCCGATAACTTCATCTTCATCTATATATATTTTGACCCGGTTCATGTTAACCAACATACTAAGGATGCCACTCTGACGGGAAATGCTGCCAACTTTTTGTTTAGGCTTAGAAATTGTAATATAATCTTAGTACTAGACCTTAGAACAGTTTTTAGCTGTACTGAGAAATGGTATTTAATACTTATGTGTGTGTGTGTGTGTTTTGCGCTGAGAAAATTTCTTCTTCTCTGTTGTTTTTAGAAGTATTTATCTATAGCTGTGACGAAGTGTGTTTGTGTGTGTGGTGTTGGTTGATGAGTTATTTATTTATTACTTTGAACTGGCTAGTTTAGTCTTTTTTTTTTAACTTTTAATACTCCTTCCAATCTTAAATATAAGACCTCCTTTATAATGCAACTATATTTTTAATTGGATGTCAAGTTTGTTGAAATTTAAGTTAGAGCCGAAAATAGTTGACATATTTTTTTTTGGAAAAAAGTAGTAGTCTTTACGAACATCTAAGAAAAATAAAGAAATAAACAGCTTGAGCTGTAAATGTATGGCTAGATCTTAGATTTAAGACCAGAAGAGGGAAAAAAAAAAAGATTTTCACATGTCATCATCCTCCACCTAGTTGAATGTATCTCATGCTGAATTTAAGTCCCAACCAATGCACCCTAAAGAGATCAACTCTCACTTTATGCTAAGCAATATTATTAAACTTTAGATAAAGTATAAAAGGGTTAAGATCCGAATTTACCCACACAATATTTTTAAATGTACACATAGCACAATAATATTTACTAATAAAAGTTTCCAGAACATGCAAAAATATCACAGCCATTAATTGCTACAAAAGTCTTACAACTCTCAATCTTCTTCATGCCGTCGCATTCATCACTAGCCACTTCAGCCCTGCTTCATGCACCTTTTATGATTCGTTAAAGGACAAAAAAATTAGGGAGAATTACTTTAAAGTCCCGCGTCACAAATTAATTACTCTAAGGTCCTAAGAGGTTGTTGATTGTAGCTGCTTCACTTATCCATGGTGCTCTTCGATTTGTTATTAACAACCTCTTGAGATCTTAGAGTAATTAATTTACTATCGCAGGACCTAAATACAATTCTCCCAAAAAATTATAGTCGCTTGCTTTCTTATCACCCAATGGGATTTTGAAAACTACACTTCCCTTTTCATCGCTTTTGAAGGCAAAACAAGTTGAATCTGTAAAATCATGTTAAAGTCCAAGTCAAGGGAAAAAAATATATCTGAAAAGTCCTATATTTTATCAATAATGAGTGAAAAAGACATAGGCTTCGTTTGGAAACCCGTTGAGAAAACGGACACAGATTCCTAGGTACTTTATGTGAGAGGAATTTTGTCTCGGCTTGCGTGAGAATGGGTTTTGGGGGTCAAAACGGGGTTCCGTCGAAGCTATAGTTGACAATTAAAAGTGGTCCAATTGACAAACTAGGGAACTTTTTAAATATTCATTTCCTTAGCTGGATCTATGGTGTAATTAAAACAAAAATATTTATTCTCATTATACATACACATTTTCTTCTATGATTCAGACATGCATTTGCTTTTTCAACCGATGTGATTCGTACCTACATACATACACACAGGATAGTTAAACTCTTGAAAGCGTTGAAAGGGGGCATTTAAAAAAAAAATGGTATAAGTTTAGCCTAATTATTTTTTTCTCTTTTCAAGACTTTCTCAAAAGTATGCTTTAAATTTAATAGCATTATAACATAGAAAATTTAATCATCATAAGCTCAATCCAAACCCTTCATCCCTTTCAACCCAATCCGAACATATTTGTGTGAGCTCTTTTGTTTCATATTATATATTAAACATATTAATTCACTTAGAGCTCGTTTAGAAGTCCATTTGAGAATAACTTTTACAGAATTTGAGATAAAACCTAAGTTTTAGAGAATAGATTTTGAGAGAATAGCTTTTACGGATTCTGAGGTAAAACCTAAGTTTTGAAAGGTTATTGTATTTAGGAAGTTATTGCCTTTTACGGAGTTCAAGACAAAAGGTAAATAGGAAAAGGGAAAGAAAGAGAACATTTATTATGAGAGATAACATAATTTGACAAGAAAATAGTTTTTCAAAACTTAAGTTTCAGATCTAGATTTTGTTATAAAATCTAGATTTAAAAAAAAAGTAAGTACTTAGACAAAACCTAAGTTTTGAGCTGAAACATAGGTTTTGCCCTAGGATTGGGACCATGATCCCAAGCGACCCTTTAATAGATCAAGAATATGAAGATGCACATTGAACTCCTATTCATATATAGATATACACTAATTGACTATTAGTACAGGAATCAATTCGAATTCTTTTTTTTTTTTTTTGGGTGATTAGGAATCAATTCAAATTCTGATACCAAGCTCTTGTACCAATTTAAAAAATGAGAAATCAATTTGATTGATTCTAACTTTTGCAAAATCAAACATGTATCCTTAACTGCCTTTTTGAAATTTATTTTAAAAAACAATTTTATGCAGAAACACTAAAAAATCTATATACTTCCTTTTCCCCCCTCTTATTTTGTAATGTATGCATCTCTATTTTATAATCTCAACGTGCATTGGGTTTTCCAAATTTATCCTTTCTAAATTCTTTAGTGAGTTGTTTTTTAAATATTAAGCCAAAAAATCAATATAAGACAAAAACAATACCAATGTAAATCATCACTAGCTTCATGATATGCCTTCCCTCTACTTCAATTTATTCTTAGCTTGTGGGTGTGTTTGTAAGTGTTCAATAAGAGAGATGTCATAAATGATATTACCATTTTATTTTTTGGATCTTAATATAACTGACTATATGTCATATTAATATGTAGAATTTAACCAAATTACCCAAGGTAACAAAAAAGGGAATGAATAATGAAATCTTTGGAATATTCAATCCAATACAACATAAGAATTTATGCCACTATACACACTTACTTTAATCGCTATTAATATATGAAATGGCATACGTTACAAGTTTAAGATTAAACATGTTGGTTGTTTATGTTATTCACACATGAACCTTGAGATGATTGAAGGGATGATAACTCCACTCGTCAAGCATATAATATGCCAAAAACCTAAAAATTGAGTGCATGAATCTTAATGTTCTTCTTTTTGAATACTAGATAATCAATATGCATTGCAAACTCGTTCACATGATGCACTTATGCTACCTGGGGGAGCTATATTTATAGTAAAATGTTACCTAGCCTAGACAACTAAATGCAGTCAAGTCAATTAATGCTCAATCTAAGTATAGGCTGAAATATAAAAGTCTTCAAGATATATGCAAACCACAAAGTTGAACAAGTAACACATTCAAGCCTGAGTCTTTCTACCATTCACAAAGGCAACAAGATTCTTGCACTTCTTCAAGCAGTCTCTGGGCTGTTTCAATTATACTACCGATTGTTCATGGCTATGATCTTGATGCAGCACCCACACCCATTTCACCGAGAGCTAGCAATCCACGTGACTCAGGTCCACACAAACGTCTTGTCAGAAGAAGAAATAAGTTGAAGCTTGTTTGGCAGATGATCCAATAAGTTGGGTTGCCCAATGTCAATACGATATGGGGAAAGAATGATAGATGAAGCAATGTGATTTACGATCTATAAGATAAGTATGTGATAAGAGTTTTATCTCGACTTACGTGAACATGGAACATACCTCGAATTACGTAATTTTAGATTTGATGACCGAGAACCCAATGGGTTTGGGTTGTATAGAAATGTTTTAGCCAAATAGAGATATATAAATCATCATATATGTTAAACAAGGGTATTTTCAACAAAAATATAATTTTAAATGTGAACCTCAACAGCTAAAATTCCAAATATATGAGAATTTTACTTTTAGAAAAGACTTACATATGTTCTCAAAATAAAAGAGATTTTTGTAATTTAAGTAAAATAAAAAGGTAATAAATGTATTTTTGCTATAAATTTTAAAGGCAAAAAAAAACCCATTCCGCCATTTGAGCTCTTGGCTTGATGGAGAGATAGCATTCATATCACACACATCAAGCCATGAGTTTCTAAAAGGCACTCGGTTGAACCCAAATCCACTTAACAAGAGTGCTCATGGAATATGTAAGAATTTCTCCTTTGAACAAAAAAAAAAACACAAGAAAACCCCCTCCATACTTCCTTACATGAGCATCTACAGCCGTAACAAGCAAAGGCATGAACAATTGGCACTTGATTCATAATTTTTTTAATGAATGATAGTAATAATAATTCATGTCTCTTTACAGGTAAATATAATTTGAATTGGGTGAAACAGAACAATTTTTGAAAACTAAAATCTTATTTTTTTATACAAACCCTAAATAGAAGCACACTCGTTTGGCATAGGGTAATAATTTACTATACAAATAACAAATGTCAAACTTAATTGGAAGAATGCAACACAATCTCAGTAGCAGTAGTGTTGGTAACAAAAATCTCAGCATGCAACTCCAACCCTGTCATCTCCTTTGGAAGTTGAAGGATTTAATTGCAAAGGCAAATATTATTGCAAAAAATATGCAGAAACCAGGCACCATTATAGCAGAAATGCACAAGAAATCATGCTTATAACCAAACACTTCAACCAGCACCTGCTTTATGGGCATCAAGTTTATTCCATCAGATAGCTTCACCAGTTTATAATCATCACCATACTGAGAAGTTACCAGGCCATAGAGAGTCCAGGCTACAGGGTTTGCCCAGTAATACCATCTCCACCATATTGGAATTCTCTGAGAATGAGACCAAAATCAATCAATCAATCAGTATAAATATCAATATAAAATACAAATTTATTGAAAGTCACGTTTGTTATGAGTATCTAACATTGCAGCTCATTTATCAGATCCATCTATACTCTTTTTGGTCACAAATATACTTCCTCATGTATTTGAAGAAAATTTTGTTACATTATTAACTTCTTGAAAAATAGATCTCCAGATTCCATTTTTACCCTTATTAAATGAGAAGAATATGAAATCCATAGGATTATTTAAGAGTAATCATTAAATGACTTAAAGATAAAAAGGCAAGTTATTACATATTAGCCCCTCTTGTCCTTTTTACAAGAAACAACAATCAAATTATGCAAAATGAACTGTAAGTTGAAATTAGTTAAGATCAGTGAATGTGTAAGAGATGCAATCTTTTTTTTCCAAATATACTCTTATCTATAGGGATGATGAGCACAAAAAGAAATGGGAGAATGAATGGAGA
This sequence comes from Vachellia pachyceras, assembly GCA_025593235.1. NCBI lineage: Eukaryota > Viridiplantae > Streptophyta > Magnoliopsida > Fabales > Fabaceae > Vachellia > Vachellia pachyceras. Next base: position 33,320 of record JANTPZ010005866.1, read on the forward strand.
AAATAGATGAAAGGCATATAATTAATTAAGGTAAAAATGAACAAAATGCGTTAAGTTCTTGGACAAACAAAACTCGTTGCTTATAAAAAGAATAACCCTATATGAGAGAATATTACTTGCAAAAAGGAGAGTAGTACATAGTAGCTTATATTATGGATTAGGGAAAAAGAGATGATCTCTTGCATGTGAGATTAGGAGACCTACTTTTCAAAGCAACAATTTTCAAGAGTCATATTTAACGGTGGGCAATCATTCCTCAAAATGTTAGATCTTGCAGGATGGAGGTGATTCATTTTTTGTTTGTGACTGAGAGATTTGTAAATTTGTAGATGTTTTAAAATTCGATTGAATTTTTTATCAGTAAATTCAAAAAAATATTATTATTGAAATTTATTTTGAACAATTTAATGATTTTTACAGATACTAATCATCATTATAAAAGGTGAGTAAAAATTCAGATCAAATTTACCAACAATTACAACTATTTGTTCCTTCACCAAAAGAAAAAATGGGTAAGCATGAAACAAACTAATCCAGGCCAAAACAAATTAATTACACGCAAAAAATGGAACCAAGGAAACACCTAGATATGAAAGCCAATATTTTTTGCACAAACAACCATGAAAAATGTGGTTTGGCAAAATAAAAATCAGTTTTCAACTTTGAATCTCCATCTACACACCCTATCACCTAAGCTGAACTCAATTATTTTAATATAAGCATTCAAAGGTCCAATACTAAGATGTAAGAATTAATTCTAAACAGTATTCCTTTATCAACCAAAAACAGTACCTTGTGAGGGATCATGAAACCGCTGAAAAGGTTCCACAACATATAAAATGGAGCAGAAATAATGGAAGCCACATGATGATTTGGTGTGACAGCCGTAGTCATCATTCCATAGAAGGTAAAATACAGCATGGTAAAGTACATGAAGAAAATGTACCAAATGAACTTTACTGCAGTCCATTCAAAGGAAGCCATGGAATAGAATATTGTGCAGTATATAAGAGACTGCACAAATACATAAGGAAACTCAATAGCACCCTGCATAACGAAACATTTAACACGTTTATCAGCTTTTCTAAAACTGGCAGTTTTTATTTGAATCAAAATTGCAGTAAGATGTATGTTCTGATAAAAATGAACCTGAGCAAATGCAAATGGTAAGGCTGAGTACATCCCTGCTGCTCTCTCTCTATATGAAACAAATCTTTCAACAGAAAGAACAGGTTGAATGCCCGTGCCGTTTGTGATGCCAATAAAGAGGGTTGCTGCGTACATAGATCCCATGGCGTTAAATATATCTTGCTGCGTCTCCCTGTGAAAATAAAATAAAGTTGCCAGTGGATACATGAAATTTGAATTAAAGAAAATAGTGAGATGAGATAATCCATGATGTGCTAATACATTAGAGCCAGTGGTAGATATTGAGTTTGAAATAACATTGCGTGTTTCATATAATCATAACCCTAAGCAGCCATTCAAGGAACACAAGAAATTTTAACGTGTAAGATTGGTCTTCACTGCATGTTGACCAAACTTATTCAACACAAGAAACTATGTCTCTTCAACTGGTTGTCTCTAAGGGCTTTATATGCTTATTGTATTCGCGCACTAAGCAAAGAACATAGAAAAACGCATTTATACAGCAGGTCATAGCTACCCACCACTAGCAGGACCAGATAGTAACAACGGATAATAAACAAAATTCCCAATGTTAAGATTGAAAATTCCCACTACCCGAGGAAGCAGTTAGCATTGAAAATCTTGCAGAACAAAGTAAAAATGCAGAAGAGTAAACGACCTTTTGGCACCAAATCTCCAGCATATAGTTCCAAGCATCAATGAGATGATGACAGTGTAGAAGAAGCGAACAGCAGTATATTGTGGGTAACGCCAATAAGATAGATTTTGCTTCCAGAGACAAGTTAGGAACTGTTCAAAATATGACCGACAGTACTTGCTGGGAAAATTCAACTCTTTTGAATTACTACTTGGCTTGCTCAAGCTTTCAACCAACTCTTTGTTTCGTCTAAAAGAGAAAAGAGTAACGACGGTATCAATAAGATAGCAGCAGTTGCATATAGAACAGTAGATTTGAGAAGAAAAGTTGACATAAGAATTGTGTATACTGAAATAAGCTTGAACTTCGGTAGATTTCGGCAAAGTCCACTCCCAGACGGCTTTCCTCCAATGAAGAAGTAACCTCCAGCATCCATGTAGAAGGGTTATATCCAGTTATGATCTTTGGTACACCTTCACTCGACTACAGAAAGAAAATATATGTACAAAAATAATGAATTTATTTTCATCACCACTCAATGAATGAATTGTTCTATAAAAAACAAAGCGTGCATTTTCAGACCTCAAAATAACTTATTAGCTCACAAGACTTGGGGCCAAGCGGACCAGCATAAATTAGCTCACCTCCACGCTTCATACAGAGAAGCTGCAAGAATTTTGGAAAATGGTTGGACCAGCGAGGAGATAGAAATGCTTGGAGAAATTCAAGAAGGATAATATAAGATCCCTCAAACTAATGATCTAATAGGATAATTGATAGAATATAAGATGCTATATAAAGATAACACAGCTACAGGTTTAGTTTCCACAGCCAGACATGATAGAAACATACCATGGTATCACAAAAAACATTAACATAATTCGCA
>JANTPZ010005867.1:0-41748 GCA_025593235.1 Vachellia pachyceras
CCACGCGGAATTTGGATCACAAGTATGGATCCGAATATGAGACACAGCAAAAGCACCGAAGGCGAGAGGAGAAGAGATGAGAGGATTCTCTCTAAGAGAAAATGGAAGGGAGAAAACTCGTTTTCTCCGTGTGTTGTGTCTGCCGCCTTTGGGGAGCCACTTCCCCCCTCTTATAACTTCCCACTAGGGTTTAGGTTTACGCATTTGACCTAGCCCATGGACTTGGGCCTAATCCATCAAGGGTGGCCCATATCCCAACAGTTACAAATATTGCCCTGAGAACTTGTAAAATTGATCATGATACCTGACAATTTATTAGTTGATGATATGAGAGGGAGTGGTGGATGTTGATTTGATGGGAGATTATTTTAGAGGAAACAAGGGGGTGATTTTCTTATACAAAAAGAGGAAATAAGGTGGTGGACTACCAGGTGTATAGGGGTGAGCAACGGGCGGGCGGGGCTGCCCCATGAGGCAACCCGTGTCCCGCCCGTTTAGGAACTCACAGGTATGGGGCACCCCGTACCCGTGGGATAACCCGTTAAGACCCGTACACACGGGTACGGGTCTTAACGGGCGGGGTATCACGGGGAACAGGGTACCCGTGACACCCACCCCTATCCCACAACCCAAAAAAACAAACATAAAGCATAATTCATCCATCAAAACATCAGGTCAGCAACCAATTTAATGGAATCAGCGGATTAAAGAAATTCATCATCAACAATTATAACAATTCATTCATCAAAACAGTAGCCCAAACTCTTAACAAATCATTTATCAGGCACGCCAGTTCAGCTTTATTTCATAAGTCATAATAAACCCAATTTATCAATTCATCATATTCAGTTCAGATTCATGATATCTCCAATTTATCATCGGCCCAAACTATAAACAGAAGGACAAACACAATCATACCAAAGTAAAAGGAGTGATATCCATGTCATCTGATATATCCAACTCCAAGCATGCCAACCTGGACCTAGTGTTTACATTGAGGTTGCAGACTTGCAGCTGCAGGCTTCTAGGCTCCAGCTCTTAAAGCATGAAATCATAGCTCGGAGACCAATTTATTCAGAGAACAGAGGACTCGACTAGGACACTAGAAACCCATTCTTTAAACAACCGGGAGTCGGTGAATGTGAGTGTAATACATGCAAAAAGATTTGAGAAACTTACCAGCCGGTGCTACAGCAGGAGTTTCAAACATTGCACAAAAGAATAAAAAGAAACAGTAGAACACATTAAACCCACAGGTTAGAAAGTCGCTTACATCCACCCAGGTTAGAAATCCATAGTTGGAAATAAAGAATCAGGTTTACCTGGACTCACCGGCGGTAACGATCAAGTCTGGAACACAACTTCACAAGGGTGTGACTGTGAGTCCGTGAGAAGCAAGTAGCGACGAAGAGACTTGGACCCTGGAGCTGCAGTCAAGACATAGTGCGAGTGTGCGAGGCGCAACGGCCGACTAAGACTAGGTAGTGAGACTGTGAGAGCCTGAGAGGGAGGCGACGGTGACGGCGACGGCTAAGTCGACGCTAGGGCACTGGCTCACTGAGTCTAAGAGTCGAGAGACGGAGCGGAGAGTGATGAGTGAGAGACAGAGAGTGAGATTGAAGCCCGTGATCGTGCGTGAAAAGTGAAGACTGAAGAGGGTGATGTCTGTCATCTGATGATATGAGTGATCGAGTGAGAGATGAGTGACAATCCGTGAGAGGCACTATAGTTTTTTTAATATATATTGGTGCACGGGCGGGGCACGGGCACTCTGTGGGTGCACCCGTTCCTTGCCCCGTTAAGCTAATACCCGGCCCGTTTTGGACCCGCCCGTTACGGGTCTAAAATGGGCGGGCTTAAACGGGTCTCTTTTGACGGGTCACGGGTGGGCAGGGCGGATTTGAGTTCTCTTGCTCAACGCTACAGGTGTACACTGGTTAGTCCTTTGGCCCACTTATATTCGATAGGGCAATGAAACCTCACTAATATAGTAGAGGGGGAACCCATGGTCCGGTCTGGTGTGCTGTGGACCTGGCTAGTTCATATCACCTAATCGATGAGCTCGTTGAGCTAACTACCAGTCACGTGGGATAGTACTAGCCCATGGGTTCAGTCAGAGGAAATAAGGCTGGGGGAGGTATAAGGGAGATAAGAGAAATAAATCTTATGCATTGATTTTCATGCAACTTTATTATGAGATAAGCATGAGTTTATGATGTCATAATTTGATAAATATGTATGCTTATATATAAGTTGATTAAGTAACATTTTGTTATCCTATTATATTTAATGTGACTATCCCACTTGACACCTCATGGGCACTTACTCGTATGCCCAATAAGATAGAATTGCTGGTTGCTGAGACGTCTGTCTGTTGCTTTAACATTTTTTCCAGGTGTTAGTTCCCGTGTTGGTCCTTCAGGAAAGACTCCGGAAGCTTGAACTACTTTCATTAAAAGTAGTGCTTCGTTTCTTTTTGAATTATATTGTATTATTATATATTGCCACGTTATGGCTCATCATGCATATGTTGACTTATTTTGACCGATCGTTGAATTATTTTGACCGTTTGACTTATCGATGGCATACGTTTGGTCTGAACCTCTGTGGTCTCACGCCCGATGACGGTTTCGATATTGACTAGTCAAGGGAATTTTCAATCAAATATTTTGTTATTAGCATTTCAAGAAAAGGATTTTACACATATGACCACGTGTGCATGGTTAACGGGCGTTTATCCAAATCCGTTTATTTTGTCAAATGTGCACCATTTTGACAACATTATGTGTGTTTTTACTCCTTCCGAAACTTTATGGTGCTAAACGCTACTCGGGAAACACTTAATTGTTAAATTACACCTTAACCCTATAAAATACCTAAAATATTATTCATATCACTCAAGTCTCAAACAATAAATCCGCTTATCCTCTCAAATCTTATGCAATACAGAGGCTATTAATTGGTTAAAATATGAAGATCATTAATTTAATTTTAATATCTTAAAATATAATATTAATATGAATCATCACTTAGTTAACATGAGGTGCAAAAAACAGGTGATTCGGTCTGATCCAGTCCAGTTTAAACTAAACAAGCAATATAATCAAGACGAACTAGATTGGTCGGGCTATACCGAATTCTGGACTCAGTGATCAGATCAATGGGTCTGATTTGATCCGGTCTAGGTGACTTTTTTAAAAATATTTGTCATTTATGTAACAGTCCAGCGCTCTTCCTTTGTAAATATTGTCATTGTTGGCAGCCATAACCAAGAGTAGGGTTTTGTTTTCTTAGATGCAACCATAGCCATCCAGAAAAAGCTTCAATTAGGGGAACATATTCGCATTCTTATAAGGCGTGCTTCGTTCCCTTTCTCAATCGATGTGAGATTTCATAAATTCCCTGTGGGAGTGGATATGAAGTCCCGCATCGATTGGGAAGGGAAACGAAATACTCATTATAAGAGTGTGGATATCTTCCCCCTGTGATCATGTTTTCTAGGTGATTATGGCTGCACCTAGAGAAGCAAAACACTGCTCTTGGCTAGGGCTATAAATAAGGACAATATTCGCAAGTGAGGGGCGCTGGACTATTACAATTTACACGTTTCTTTTTTTTATTTAATGATGTTAGAGACGGTTATAGATTTGCAATTAAGTTTATTATTTTGAGATGATTTTTATTTGATTATAAGTATTTTATTATCTTAATTTTGTTTATCATGTTTAATTTTTTACTTTCCATAGAGAAAAATAAAAAAAAAGGAACTTTAATGTCCTGGACATCTTGGACTAGTCTACCAGTACAATAGACCAAATCTAATCCAACCTGACCTCGAATTTCTAGTGGACCAAACTAGAACACTAGCTTCCAAACCCAGTCCTTCTTAGAAATAGATGAGTGGGAACAACCTGTTCCTCCTGAATACCTCGATTTAGGGCCAAACAATTTCTTGTCGTTACCTTATAGTGTTCATCTTTCTTGGTGATAAATAAATCATGCGTATTCTTTTTGATCTCTCAAAGACTTCATAAAATGGATTTTCTATAGACCCCCAATCAACAAGCCTCACATGAGTTGCTAGGGATCCAATAAGTCCAACATCGATTCCTTCAAATGCGTCAATTGAGAAAATGCATCCATAATGACTAGGATAGCTATCTCATATCTAAAAATTAGCAGTTCACCCTGTCAATCCTCCAAAGCCTAAATGACTCAATTTTCTACCATAAACTATTTGTGTTAATGGATTGGTTCGATAAAAAACTTTAGATAATGGGTGCAATCCAAAAAAAAAAAGATTCATAAGCAGTTATTAACGGAGTTGAAGTCACCAAATTATAAGGAGTCGATATCAATTTATGCCTAATTGCTCTACATATAGTTCCTTTAATCATATTTTGTCAACCCTTTGCCTTAGAATGAGTCAGTTATATTGCTCGATAGGGGTAGGGTAAGCAAAGGAGTACAACTCAGCAGCAAAGTGTCTCCTTGACATGGTGGAAGTTATTAGTTCGAGTCTAATTATCCCTAAACCCAATGTGAGCTTTTCTATATGTATAAGAGGCTCGTGTGATTGACGTGAGAGGGGAGGGATGGCCATATTTTTGTGAGCGAACGCCTGATGAATATGAAGCGCATGGATACAAGTTATTCCTTGGAATGAATGAGAATTCCGAATTAGCTTTGTCTACAAACAAGGAAGATGTAAACAATGCAACTATGAATCTCATGGAGAGTTCGATCCTAAAGTATGTATTAAAAATAAATTTAAAATATAGTGTGGGCCATTGCATCAGGCCCATTATCAATTGGGCCAATATTATTTATTAATTTTCTTTTTCACTTTTATTTTTATATGAGCGTGCTCAATAGTTTGAAATACATTCGAGTTTGACTAGATTTTGAATTCAAAAAGTACATTGACTATAAGAAAAAATCCCAAATTTACAGCTTATAATTTAATAGAAAAAAATATGAAGAGAGATTCATCACTTCTTTATATCGCTTTATCTCTTTAACTGCCAAAGCAAAAGATGTAATTTTTTTATAGAAACACTTTAAAAGTAAGAATCATTTGATCTCTAAAATTTTGATGAAGTGATGGTAGCAGTTTCAAGCAACTTGGTTGCAACAAACCCACAAGAGCAAGTGGCACCATTTGCAAAATAAATTTGGCTTAGCGTAACGAATGTTTGCCTGATTCCTATTCTTAAATCTGTTCTGAATCTATAATTGTGACCAAAGAACAATCAAAAAGAGTTCTTGGAACATTCTAGGAGTGATGGGTTACATCAATTCCTTGCGAAATTCAATGTAATTTTATCTTAAAACTAAAGCATATACACATTATTAATGCTCAATCTTTTCCCCATAACTAGCAAATACTACCCTACCTCTTTAATACAAGAGATAATTGATTTTTATTAGGAAAGTTAAGAAAGATAAATATGTTGTTTAAAAGTATTTATATTTATCAATTCTTTCAAAACTAATTTGCATGACACATAAATTTATACATAATATAATTATATATATGAATAAATACTTTTTACTAGTGTATTTATTTTTCTTAATCTTTTTTATAAAAGTCAATTGGCTCTTATGATAAGGACTGAAAGTTAGTATATTGAAAGCTCTGTAACACCAAGTGGAACCTCTCTTCAGCTTTAGAGTAAATTAATTTACCTCTTATTTACGGTTAAATTATTAAGCAAAAGTTCCTGAACTATTATGATTTGTAGTTATAAAAAATATTTCATAGAATACTCTTTCCTGGAAACAATCTCATTAAAGCTCATATTGATGACCATCTGCTGGAAGTTCAAATTTCAAATAAGAAATTAACAGCAGTTTTAGTTGAGCTTCTTACAAGTTATAAATAATTAATATTGGGAATTTTGGTAATGATCATTAAAGACGTAAAAGCTCAAGTTAATTATCCAATATTTTACATAGGAAAAAAACTGATCTGATATATCTTTTTGATAGACATAAAATGGTGGGTGCGACGAAGATGGAGCAAAAATAGAAAATGAAGTAGTTCATAGTCACAGGTCACAAATAGGAAGGAAGCAAAGTGATTGGTGATGGTAGGGATCTAGATGATGATCTGGTCAGAATTCCATAAAGAGACTAGTTTCCGACCGGTTAGTGTGGAAAACTATCACTTCTTATGTCATTATTAATAATCAGCTTATATATGTACATATATATATATTTCAATCTTTTAATTATTTGAATTATACATATCAGTCAGCATTTTGTTAATTAATTCGTCTTCCAGAAAACAACAAAAAGATAGGGATTTGGCGATATTCTACAACAGCACTCGGTTATGACAGAGAGGATGTATACTTATCTTTGAATATATTGAAAATGAAACCACTTTGAAATTGTCTTCAACACCTTTATTCCGGCCCTCTCCTCTATCTCACGCGCACACAAGTTCTCTGGATTTGCCTTCAATGCTAAAAAAAGTGGATCAAGAGTAGGGTTTTGTAAATCTTTCAGAAGTAACCTATGCATCATCTGTACTATCTATAATTGAAGTGAAGATATATGGCAGATTAAGTGAAGCACATATTTGGAGACTTCATTGATCAGATGGGAAAATAGAAAGTTAACATTAGTTATTGTGGTTAAAAGAAAAGCAAAGCTCATTTTCCGTTTTCTGAAAAAGAGTTCATTATCTAGTTTGCTTGCTTCTACACAACAAACAGCACTTGCTAGTTATGATTTTGAACACAAAACATAGGTATATAGCTAGGTTTTTGTGTTTCATTAGTGTTACAAATAAGGTTGAAAAGCGAACTTGATCATATTTTCTCTAACTAGCTAGATATACATGTTAACAAAACATTTATATATAGAATATGATCACCATGATCGATTACATTATAAGCTTTTTTTTTTTTGTCAAAAACTTTGAAAACAAAAATCAAATTGGGATATTTGGTTGCCTCCCAATAATAATTTCTGATAGCTACTTGTCGCACCATACCACCAGAACCCACCAACAACAGGATGGCACAGACAAAAGTAATGCAAGAAAAATTTTCACCAAAAAAAAAAAGTAATGCAAGAATCCAAAGTTGGTAACATCATAATGTATAGTGGTGTCTATATGGACCTATGATGCGAGGAAACTAATAAAGTTGTCGATGCTTAGTCACAAGCTCTAGTTAGGTTTTTCAGTTTCACAGGATTTTCTTTGTCGTGGATAATAACTTTTTTCTCATTAGCCCTGCCAGTACTTTGCATGATACTGTGACAACTAGACACCATCGTGTAAGTAATTGTGCCTTCACTAGTGGACTTCGTCATGTTTCCCTCTCTCTACACACGCATCTATTTTTCTTTTCTCTGCCCTATATATATTGTTTATCTAAAGTGATGGGCAATGGCGGACCCAGAATCTCAGATTAGTAGGAGTAACTTTTTTTTATTTTCGAATAAATAACAAGTTAGTATAAATAATTTGAGTGGGTTCAAATCTTAAATATCAGTGGATATATAATAAAAATCTAATAATTATTTACATATAACCTAAAAATCTCCATGGGGGCATTTGCCCATCCTGAACATAAAGTGGCTCTGCCACTAGTGATGAGCAATAATGTGATGTTTAGTTTTCTTTTGATTTGATAAAGGTGGCTTAGAGTATAAAGGATTTTTACTCTATAAAGAAATGTGCTTCTCAAGATTTAAATTTGTATTCTCCTTATAGGATGAAGCCGCTTATGGCTCTTACTAACAACTTGTTGATATAATGTGATATATTTTCTGGCACTACAATTACAACCAGGGAAAGTTTTTCTGGAGAAAAAGTTAGCTAGCAAAAGCTAGTTTCAAAGGTACCTGGTGATTCTTACAAACTCCATAGATGGGTGGATCAGAGAAGACACGATAGGATAGTATAAACTACGTAACTTGATGTCTGTTATGTGCATTAACTGCATTGCACCAATGGAGCTATAACACCATACACACACGGATGAAGTGCCAGGCATAAGACCATCTGACTATGAAATACTCCCCTTTTCTTGAATTTGGATAGCAAGTATAGTGCCTAAGAAATGGAGGGGATCGAGCCCTAGACTAGGTGACGCAGAGCACATCTTACCCACTAGACCCAAGGTCATTGGCTTTAATACTTTCTCTAGTCCCTAGAACACCTTCTTTCGGTGATCTTGGTCATTTTTATATATATGGCATTTGTTAGTTTCAAGTAGTGTTGAGTATTTTTCCCCATATATTCCTATATTTAATAGGGGTAGTGAGAGGAGTAGAGATTAACATGATGTTAAATTTTAGTGTAGTTAATAAAGACAATATTGAAAATTACTTCATCTTTATGATAAATTTAAAATTTAACACTTTTAACTGTTTTTATTTGCAGAATGTATGAATTAGTTAGAAGAGGTTTATATTTGGAACCAGATGAAGTACCATCATCACTAGCTACTCAATCCATACGCAAGCCCTATATGCCAAACACCAACTTAATTAAACTTATAGAGAACTTAGTTCCATTGAATTATATTAGAGGGGTTGAGTTTTAAACATCTTAAAACTATAATGATCAAAATATTAATTCCCTCGATGATAAATCAGGTCTTACAAAAACCATATTACTATTTTTTATTCCAACAATCACTGATGATAATTTTATTAATAAGGGAATAAAATATAGTACCAAGTGGAAGCATGATTAAAAATGCGGTTGACAAATTAATGCTGTTAAAACTTTAATCTTGTAGACAGCGGACTAAGAAAAAGGTTATCGATCGTTTCCTGTAGGATGTGCAGTCCACTGTTGGAACTATGTATGATTGAATTGTGATGCCATAATGCTATAATTCATTCAACAATTTTGTTCAGAAAGAAAGTACTAGAGATAGATTTTTGTTCATAAAGTTAAGAAGATATGCCAGTGGGATACCAAATAGAAGGTACAAATTGCAAAAGTAGGGGAACAAAAAGCTCGACTCGATTCACACTATAAGCTAGTAATGTTTCCATGCTTATCCATGTTATTCTATTTTTCTTTCTTTCTTTCTTTCTTTACTCTCACAGCAATATTATTGTGAGAAATATGAGCTTTATTGGTAGGCTGCATTAATATTGTTGAAGGAATAATATAGTTTCAAGTAAGTTGGTTCTCCTTTTCAATTATAAGCTTCATGAAAAATCATCAGTTGACGCGTTTTCTCACTTCCAAAAGCGATCTTCTGTAGAATATGTTTGATTCATCACAAGGTAGTAAATAAGGACTTACTCCTTCAACTCTAATTTCCAAAACATTTATTGCTTGAGATTTTTTGTTTTACAAAACTTTTGATGTTTGTTCCACTCCTTCAATATTTTTTAGCTACATTAAATAACTATTTATATATTTTATCACGTCTTCTTTTCACCTATTATCATTCATCCTTACTTCTCCTTCTTTTTTATTGGATAAGAAGATCAAATTAGAGTATTTTAGTCACCTTATAGTAATATTTTATGTTATCTAAAAATTGCAAATCGATGGGCCATAATCTTACAAAACAATGGTTTTAGAAATATGGCGAGGGTATTTGATATTATAAATATACTTATTAATTATTTAAAACAGAGATTCCAGACCAAAATTTAATGGAAATTAGGGGCTATAAGGTAACTAAGACGGCAATAATATTTGGTAATCAAGCCGTTTAATGAAATTCAATTTTTGGTGTTATAATTTGAAAAGGAAAGAAAGTGTAAAAAAAAAATATAAGGAAGGTGTCATTGTACAGAAGAGGTTTCTACCAACAGGGAACAATCTTCTTCCACAAGATATTGTCGGCAATGAGCAAAAACTGAGAGTTAAAGGAAAGGAGGTAGAATAAACATGTACATTGAATTGAATGAAAAATAAATATTTTATGCTTGCCTTTTATTTGCCACGAGCTATAAAATTAAAAGGTGAAAAAGTTTACACAAGATATCATATTTATTTTATTATTTCCGTGCTTTTTCTTGTATACATATGTTTTTTTCTTTCTCAAAGTTGTCTTTTACCCTTTTTTGGCCTACTGTCTTTTACTCTTGAAGAATGACTTTTTTTTTTTTGCAGCCACCGATCCTGTCGGCGGTCATTTTATTTTACAAAAACAGAAACTAAAGAAGACACCCTTTGCTGATGTTTTCAAGTTTCAAAACATTTAATAAATGAGAAGTACTTTTTGTTGATAGTAATAATTAAATTCTTAGATATGCTGAGGGCAAAAGGTAGAACGCCACTTCTAGCCCTTTTTTCTAACTTTCTATCACTCTTGAGAAACACGGTAGAGAAATATGTTTACATAAACTGCGGTAAATATGTAAAGAAGATTATTTTATTTTGTAAAAAAACACTGTTGAACATACATATGACACTGTAAACGATGTTTATATTTAGTATCGGAAGGAGTAATTTTGTTTATAAAAATCAATACCTGAATCTCTCCAATAGCTTGTTTAAAACATCTATTAAACACTGTTGTCAAAATTGTAAGCTTATCAGTTTACCATTTTATACGTTTTAAGAGTACAAAATCATATGAATTCTCTCTAAAGTTCATACGAGCTGTAAATTCGGTTGAACTCACGAATTAAAATTATAGTTTTTTGGGTTTCTAACTTATAAAATCAAGAAAACCAGCCATTAAATGTGTACGTTTTGATTTGATCATGTTGGGTGCTTTATTTATGAACTTTATATAAATTTCTTTTGTTAAATATAATAAATTATGAATGTGGATAAATTTAATTTCAGTTATTTAAATTAAAGTGTTTTCATTTTTTTTATTTAGTACATATTTATTATTAAAAGTAAACTCATAAATTCGAGTTAAATATCTGAGTTTATATTTTTGTTACGAGTTTGTTTAAATTCATGAATTTCAAAACCTTAGATTGTTCAATTATCAAATAATTTTTTCCCATCTCTCTCACTGTAAAATAGGAGATTTATTTATAATTCTTGTAATAATTTGTGAACAATTGTGACAGCATCTGTTATGTTTAGACTATGTATATGTGTGCTCAAGGCATGATAGATTCACATAATTGATTCATAAATTTCATATGAAAAAATAATAAAATCAGATATTTGTCCAGAAACAATAATATTTCCTTCGATTTTTTTTCACATATATGTCGCGATTGTTTAAGGTTTGAACAAAAATTAAAAACCAGAATAATTATGCTAAGATTCCTTTTAAATTTCCTAATGTCTCTATGTGTTCTTAACCTTGATCCATTCTCTTCAGTATCCAAACTTACTAACTAACAAAGATAAGGGTATAGTTAAAGTAATATCAAGGGCTTGTTTAGAAGCTATTTTGAAAATAACTTTTACAGATTTCGAGGTAAAACTTAGGTTTTGGAGAACAGATTTTGGAAAATAGTTTTTACAGATTCCGAGGCAAAATCTAGGTTTTGAAAAGTGATATATGTTTGGGAATTATTAGTTTTTACGGATTCAAAGGCAAAAAAATGGGTGGGAAAGAGAAAAAAAGAAAGAATGAAAAGTATGAAAAAGGAAAGAGAAGAAAGAAAAAATAGGAAAGGAAAGAAAAAGAAAGAAGAAAGTATGAAAGATGAAAAAGTAGGAAAGAGAAAACATAAGTTTCAAACCGAGGTTTTATAACTAAAATAACTTTTTACAAAAAAATTTATATTAAAAAAAATCTAGATTTTGAGTTAAAACTTAGGTTTTGAAATCAAATATAGATTTCAAAAGTGATGGCAAATAAACCCTAAAAAACAAGTAATTTGGATCAAGTAAAAATTGACTTCCCTTGAGTAGAACAATAATTCAAATTTTGTGGATCCTTATAAAAATGAAAAAAATGACATTTAAAAAGTTAGACCCTAAATATTCCAAACAACACTTAAATTTGAGGAATAAATAAAAACGACAGCTAAAAAGGAAGAGGATGACGTTTTTAAACTCAGAACCATGAATTTTTGAGTTATGTGTACGGCTGAAATGGAGCACAATTCTCAGTTGTAAAAAACCACGAGCACAGTCTATTCCCACACCTTCATGTCTTGTCCTCCTCGTACGATTTATTCACAGTAAAGGTTTGCTCCAGGGAATTCTAGTGTTAGATTTCAAATAAGTAAATGATAAAAATATTTAATGAAAAGTGATATTGAAAATATGAGGTATTGTCAATACAATATATGGTGTTGTCAATACAAGGATCTTATATTATCAATTGGGACCTTTCATTAAATATTTTTCTCCATGGGACCATTCTTTAAATAACTTATTTTGAGACCTAAGACTAAATTTCCCTACTTTAATTTAATTACACCACACATAAATCTGATCAAAAAATTACACAGCACACAAACAAAAAAAAATAGTAATAAAATGAAAGTTACCGTATCAAAGATGTGAAAATTTCTTCGTTCTCATTAAATTTATCTTAATCAATATCAATATTGTACTTATTTGGAACAATGTTTTCAAAAGTCAAAAGCACGTTTAACAATATTTTTCCACAAAACGAGATAATCTCATTCACATATTTACCTCCACTTGCGTAAAAGTGTTTGTCTACTGCGTTCCTAAACGGATCCATTAACTCAATTATTTATAATCCTCAATATATAAAAAAGGGCGCAATCATAAAAAAAATCAAATATTTTAGTGTATTATAAAACAGAGCTTATATTTTGTATGAAATTATATAGGGCCAAGAAAAAAAGAATTTATATTGTGAGTGGAGGAGAATGTAGCCAGGTTAGTGCCGTAATTAGTTGAAATGCGTAAGGAATCAATACCAGCATCTTTTAATTTGGCGTTTAAATAAATTAATGGTTGCTATAAACGTTAATTCAAACCAAAAGGCAAAGACAAGTTTAACTATGCAGGTCAACTCACAAAATAACACCATGCAACTCTGCTTCTACTGATACTTCAACGATTCGATAAGATAATTTCTTGAGTTGTCAAAACCTTCCCTTTTTCAAAAAACAAAATGCTTATCTCTTACATGATATCGATTAGCCAAGCCATATATTATATTTATCGATCTATCATTCTTCTATCTTATCATGCGAGCATTAGATTTTTTTTAAAATAAAGTATTGTAAGCAAAGTATCGAATTTATTTGATCATGAAAATTTTATTTAATGTCAATATACATACATACATATATAACACGGAAAAACTTAATTGCTCACATTTAGTTTAAAAAATTAATCCATCCAAATTGGGTTGAAAGTATAAAAGAATATACATAAGTAGGCTCAAGATCATATCTTAATCCAAAATCTTAACAGGGAAGGTTAAACAAAATTATAATAGTATTCTTACATTGAACTAGGATATTATAATAGCCTAAACAAAATTAGAATAATTCCTTCTTCAAAAATAAAATATTTATACTAAAGTAATCAAGATAAAATATTCCCTTTCAACATGGGAAGGGATCTTGTTTCCCTCCATTAAGGATGGATGGTGTATTTTCTCTCCTTATTTTTTAATTTTATGTGCAATATATTCAATCTTAATATTAAATATCATAGATTTATGAAAATGTTGCCTTAATTACAATTATACAGAGTCTATTTTACTCAATATTTTGACTTGATCCCATAAGAATGTACTCACGTATCATTTTTTTTATCTTGAGCCTTGACTTCATTTTCTCTCTCCCCACCCAAAACGTTTATTCAATTTTTCCTGTTTTGGCCCCACTTTTTTTCTCCTCTTCCTCTAAAATATTTAGAAAAGTATTGCTTAAAATTTACATTGGTGAGGCGAGTGTTATCCATTACATGAATCGAATTAATATAAAATATACAAAAGGTCTTTGTTGATATTATTAGTATAAACATATTTCCAAGTACAATGCGCATTTAAATTTTATGATTTTTTATATACTTTCATAATTTAATATTTTTTTGGATAAAGTATATGTTTGATCTTTTTCTATTACAATATATTTCATTCGAATCATTTAAATTTATCCATCAATCTTAATTATATAGTGTTAATTTCATTTAATGAAAAATGTTAGCACATTAAATTTAAGTGATAACTCTATTATCAAATGCTGGGCAAACATACTTACATTTTAATCTCTTTAATATAATATTTCTTAACTGAAATTAAAAATAATCCAGACAAAAATATAAAATATATTATTCTATTGCTTGTTTTACTTTTAATTTATACTCAGACAAGTGTTTTTGTCTAATTTATTTTTAATTTAAATATAAAACATTTTATTTTTATACATAATATTAAAATGCGGACATGTTTTGTCAGAGTTTAATTGCATACTCATTACTTAATTTTGATGAGTTTGCATTGTTTGTTAAAAGAAATTGAAACAATAAGATTAAGAGATTAAAAGTTCATTTTATATACTTAACCGGTTAAAATGAAACCGGCTAACATAATCAACTAAACATATACATACTGTACCCAATTTTGTAACATATGAAATATTTTTTCTTTTTGTAAAAAGAAAACCTAGAGAAAATTTACGGATTCTTGACTTCAAAGAACCCATTTCCTAAAAAGAAAACTGAAGTATTGTTGATGATTAAATGTATTAACAATAAAAACTAACTTTTCAAAGAAATCTACAGTTTATGAGATAAATTTTTTAGAGAAGTTTTGTCCCGATTAATGTTAATGTGCACTTTTCTAACATTATGTCAAACACTGTCTTAATGTTAGAGTAACTTAACTGAGTAATGATACAAAAATATGTTAGTAATTGGAAGAAATTGAATTGCTTTTTGAATAAATAAAAACAAAAAGATTACATGACTATCACTTTGATCAAACGCCAATTGCCAATCCGTGAAGATTAGAGCATGAAGATATAGGTTGTGGACCATTTATGAAGCTATTAATAATTCTGTCCCTAAAATATTAGCTACTCAATTTTTTTGAGGCTAGCTTTCATAGTATATTTTATCGCTAATTTTATAAGTGTATCTTTAACAATGAAATTAGCTATGGATTTTTTGTGGCTAATGTCCATGAAAAATTTAGTTAATAATTAGGTGGCTAAAATTTAATTTTTTTTTATTTTTTATAACCTTTACATTAAAAATAATATTTAAAAATAAAAAATTATGAAATCTATAATCATAGAAATATATAAAAATTATTATACAATCAATAATATATTATATAAAATGAAATGAAAAAATATTTAAAATAATAAATACATATAATTCTAGTTTGCTCTCATATTTTTCTTAGAAAAAAATCGCATGCCAAAAGAAGAATTAAAAATCTTTGAACTAATTTTGGTGCGTTTTGAAGCTGCCCATTATCTTCTTGCGAACACCTCCAGCTCCAATCAATAGCAAATAGTCTGTTTCTAAAAGACCAAAATTCAATTAATATTGCTAGAGCTAACTTACTATATGGTTAATATAATATGTAAAGTATATATATTTACCACATTAAGCATAATAATATTATTTTTCTCAATTGTATCTAGCACTATAGTATTATTCATTATACATGCAACATGCTATAATGTTATTTTTTGGCACTTCGAACATCCTAATATCATCCGGCATCTTAAATTATAAATAATATTATAGTACTTGAAGTAATGGAAAAATAACATTATTATAAATAAGATTATGATACCAATACAACAAGGAAATAAGTAATAATTGTTATAAATATATTAATTATGTAGATGTTCATTGACTCTTCACTTCCCTCACCATTATTATCGTACAGTCAGATTCATGAATAACTCGAAGAGTCTCAATGTATATTCATCTGTATTTATTGTGCTATTCATTGTAAGTGACTCTTGAAGGTCACTATTAGAAGCTTAAAAATATTGCCCATGTACATGACATTGAGGAGGGATAGAACATAGAAAGTGAATAAGAGTTGGATTGCTCTCCTATTTTCTCTCCCATTCTCTTATTCTCTTATTTCTTATATCAAATTCTCATATTTTTATAACATGTTATCATCACGATTATTCTGAAGGTATACTTCCCCCGTAGTTACCTTAATGATTTCATCTATTTTCTTTTACTGTACATTTGTTTAATATCGATCCATCTGGGATAATCTTAGCCACTATATGGAATTAAAGTGAATCTTTTACCGATTGTTTTAAATATCGGGTCCCATGGCTTGGATTGGAGATTATTATTGTTTGTTATTATAATCTCATTTGCAAGTTATTATATATGTATATTATTTATATGGTTAAAAACTTTACATATATCTGATTTTATATCAAGAAATTATATGCCCAAAAGTCGTATTTCTCTTAATATAGCCAGAAGCCATATTCATTTGATTATTCATATTTCTTTTAATATGGCCAGAAGTCATATTCATTTGCTTTTAAGGTATATGACCAGAAGCTATATACATTTTATATTATATATTGTGGTCAAAAGCCATATACAATTTTTATCCTGAAAATAAAAGGTCAAAAGTCATAAATTTTTATTTTCTAAATGGGTAGAAGCCATTCAACCTTAGTTTTCTATTATAAATTTATATGGCTAGAAGTTATATAATTTAATTCCCTATTTTGGCATTAATGGCAGCAATGAGAATTAAATGGCCTGAAGCCATAAAGTTTTAATTTTTTTATTATATCAAGTTCCATGACTTGTATTAGATATTATTATTGCTTTCTTATTATAATCTCATTTATAAGTTCATATATTATATATATATATATATTTTTATTATTAATATGGTCAGAAGCCATATGCATTTTTATATTGCCGGAAACCATATGCAACTTTTATCCTGTTGATAGATGGCCATAAGCCATATATTCTTAATTTCTATTATGAGATTATATAGCTAGAAGCTATATAACTTTTATTCTTTATATTATTAAATGGCAAGAAGCCGTATAGCCTTGATTTTCTATTATCAAATTATATGGCATTAATTTCTCATCCTGATTTGATTGATTTGCCTGAGGTCATGAGAATAAAAATGATCCGAAGCTGTGAAGTTTTAATTGTCATGAAGGCATGAGATTAATTGCCAAACATAAGTTTTTTATTGTTTTATTGCATTTCATATTTTAAGAATTTCCTTTATTACCTTAATATAAGCTATGATTGGTAAATTTAAGTTTGTGACTCTTAATATTATTGGAAAGACATATTTATTTTTAATATCCGATTTATGTTCTACCGCCATAAAGATCAACTTTTCTTTGGATCAATGTAAAGGAAATATATGACCACTTGAATATGGTTATCCTTCCAAAAAACTCATTCAAATTGCTCCTGAAGACGTGTTATAAAAGTAAGAGAATTTAATATAAGAAATAAGAGAATAAGAGAATGGGAGAGAAAATAGGAGAGCAATCCAACTCTTATTCACTTTCTATGTTCTATCCCTCCTCAATGTCATGTACATAGGCAATATTTATAGGCCTCTAATAGTGACTTTCAAGAGTCACTTACAATGAATAACACAATAAATGCAGATGAATATACATTGAGACTCTTCGAATTATTCATGAATATGACTGTACGATAATAATGTAAGGGAAGTGAAGAGTCAATGGACATCCACATAATTAATATATTTATAAAACTCCCCTTTGGATGTTCATTATGAATGTGCCTCATTAAAAACTTTAACTAGGAAAAACCCAGTGGGACAAAAACCTACCCAAAGAAAAGAATACAGCATTCATTAATACACTGTCCAGAGCTGCCTCATTAAAAACCTTTCTAGGAAAATCCAGTGGGACAAAACCTATAAAAGAAAAAAAGAGTATAGCATGTATCGACTCCCCCTCACAACATGCTAATGTTATTTTTTGGCACTTCGAGCATCCTAATATCATCCAGCATCTTAAATTATAAATAATATTATAGTACTTGAAGTAATGGAAAAATAACAATAGAGTATTGGATGTATTATAAATAAGATTATGATAGCAATACAATAAGGAAATAAGTAATAATATCGTAGTGGTGGACTATTTAACATTTAGCATGATAAAATTAAATCGACGTCAATACGTAAATTCTCAAGCACTAAGTAAATTGCAATACTTAATATATATTGTTGACTAAAAGCATCATGGTTTAATTATTATTTTTAAATTCAAAATGAAGACAAAATTAAAGTGGAATGTTGAGTGATGCTACTAATTAATAACTGTTGCAACAGGGGAAATAAATTGTTGGAAGTGCTCACTTGCATCAGAGTTAATTCCTCATTTAATTAATTGGTTTAAGACAATCAAGATTGCAATCCATTAAGTGCAAACCATAATAAGTTAGTGATATACTACTAAGTCCAAAACTCAAAATGACCCACCACCAGACCAATATTTATATACATATAAGTGATTATCCATGTGTGGGTCAAAAAGAAAGCCATCTTTCAGTGGTAAGTGATAGAACACGATGAGCCCTCCTTGTCTTCAAAATGGCCCTCATCACTTACTCTCTACTTGTAATGTTTATTAGCAAAACCCTGATGTACCCATCTGTCTCATCATCATCTCCAATAACTTCTTAATGTCGGAGGAAACTTGTACATTGAACTAATGTGCCTATTTGGAAGAGCGGTGGAGAAGTGCTTTTACGTAAATCGAGATAAATATGTGAAAAAGATTATCTCAATTTATAAAAAAACACTATTGAACTTACTTTTAAGGAGGGTAAAAGCTTTACCAAACATGCTCAATATATATTTGATTTGTATGAGAAAGCACATGGAATAATAACTCCACTATTCATAAAACTTAAAAAGGAAGATCCAAGTTCATATTGTCACGGAAGTATCACTACTATTACCACTCCTTTACTGGCTAGCTGTTTCTTCAAAATTATCCTTCGTTTTGTCGAAGGGATTGAATTATAATAGCTTTGAGAAGTATATATTGGGTAGCTTGTAACTTTGATTCTATAAAAAAAGTTAGATAGTATTTGAAAATTTCAAAATATAATTATTACTTCGATCATATACGAGTTCTTATTAGGCTGCTTAATTGGATATGGATAGTTATATACAAGTTATAGGCACATATATGGCTCCTCAATAATTGCAAAAGATCGTGTGGGTTTCACATGTCACTGCCATCCTATTTGCTACACAGCTAAGGCTTTGTATCCCTTTATATAATATAAAATTAGCTTGGATCTCCCATGTGCCCTTCCAATTTCACACACCATCTATAGGTGCAACTTGTGATCCTATCATTATTTTTTGGACTCATTTGGAAACGTGGTGGAGAAGTACTTTTATGCAAGTCGAGGTAAATATGTGAAGGAGATTATGAGTCCGTTTGGGAAAGCGGTGGAGAAGTGTTTTTACCATTTAAGAGGCAAATATGTGAATGGGGTTATCTCGTTTTGCGGAAAAACACTATTGAACATGCTTTTGGGGTGTTGAATCGTTTTGCCAAACAATATCTCATTTTGAGGGAAATTGAACGTGTTTTTGAGGCTTCTCAACATGTTGCCAAACAATACCATTGTTTACTTATGTGAATAGTGATGATAAATAAATAATAAGAGATATAATATCTATAGGATAACAGTGAAAGTAGATAGTGTATAGCTATAAATGTTGCAGGGTCAAAGGGATCGTCCATTAGTGTGTGTAAAACCCTACATATGTTCTTATTATACCATTTTCTATCCCTTCTAAATATAAAACTTGTTTTTTGATCCAATTTATACAATAAACTAAATTTTATATTTAAGTGCATGATTCTACAACACCACATTCTCAACTTTTAAATTACAAATTACATGTTATATTTATGAGCTAATATATGCTATGACTGTCGGAGAGCAATAACGTGATATTAAACACGACTTAATGATAAGTAAAATGATTTAAAGATATTAGTATTGGCTAATAATAAAATGAAATTGATTAATGTACAGAAATGATCAAACGGATCATTTCTAATCATGAGTTCTAATTACTCTTCTTTTAAACCTTCTCTGCTTTAAGCTCGCATATTACCGAATTGTGTTGGGGTGATTTCATAGCTTTGGAAAAAAATAACCCAAAAACCTTTATTTTTTTTTTACCAAAATCATGGTTTTGTTACTAGCTATCCAAACACTCTTGGTGTGTCCGATAACAATTTTACAACCATAATTTTGGTTCAAACCATGGTTTTAAAAGCAGGGTAAACAAACATCACACTAAAATTTATAATAGGTTTTAATTCTGAAAGTCAAATCCACGATTGATGATTCTGCTTAATTTAGCCAAACAACTTTTTCCCTTTTAAAATCTATTTTGGCAAGAAGTTCTATGGTTTTTTTAATAAAATTATTTTTCAAAATCTATTATTTAAAATCACTTTTATCTCCATAAGCTATTCTTCAATAGATAATTTATTCTCAAAATCATTTAGAAAACACTTTTACACAAATCGAACTAGAACTATTATCATATATTTACTTAAAATTCCATAAAAATAAATTAACCCAAGCATTGAGGTAACTTATTTGAACGTACCAACACGTTAAAGTTCCAACTTGAGTACAATTTTCAAGTGGAGAGGTACCGAAAGTTAGGAGATGTGTTGTGTATGAGGAGCATGTTGATGAGCCAATGCCCAATTGGCCTCTCTAAAGTCACACAACGAGCTACTTCCGTATATACCCTGATTTAATAACTGAGAATGACAAGCAGTGAAATGCCAAAAATGGCACCGCGAAAATGCTAGCCAGGCTACGCTACCAAAGACAATTACCATAAAAAATGGGGACCAATTCTTAAATCCTCTGCCCCTACTCTGCAAAATGCCCTCTTCTCAGGACCTTCCTCAGCAAAACTCAAAATATTCAAAAGAAAAAAAAAACTGAAGCCCCACTGCAGTGGAGTCAGAAAATTAACAATTTAACATACCTCTCCATCTATATATAAGATTCCAGCTTCAGCTCACCCATAAGCGGGCTGGCTTTTCCTTCATCCCTTCCTTCAAACTTATTTCTCTCCCTCTCTCTCGTCCCTCCGTCCCTCCCTCCCTCCCTCTCTCTTCCATCATAGCTTTTAGCTAGAAGCTCCAGACAGACATTAAAACAATGGCAGTTGACTGCATATCAAACGTTCCCTCCATGCCTCACCCACCAAAACATGGAACCAGAGAAGATAAAGAGGAAGAGACTTTGGTTTTCGATGCTTCCCTTCTCAGGCATCAGCATCATCTTCCAAAGCAGTTTATTTGGCCCGATGAAGAGAAGGCATGCTTGAATCCTCCCGAGCTTGTTGTTCCGCTTGTAGACCTCAGGGGGTTTCTCTCTGGAGACCCTATGGCGGCTGTGGAAGCTTCTAGGCTTGTGAGTGAGGCATGCAGAAAGCATGGCTTCTTCCTTGTTGTTAACCATGGGATTGATTCTAGATTGATCTCTGATGCTCACCGTTTCATGGATGACTTCTTTGAGCTTCCCCTGACTCAGAAACAGAGAGCTCAGAGGATACCAGGGGAACACTGTGGCTACGCTAGTAGCTTCACTGGCAGATTTTCATCTAAACTCCCTTGGAAAGAGACGCTTTCCTTCCAATTCTCTGCAAAAAAACACTCTCAAAACCTCGTCAAAGATTACTTATGCCAAAAAATGGGCCACGAGTTCGAGCAATTCGGGTAATCATATCGTTTCATCAATACATATGTATAGTTGTTTTATGTTCTTCAGGCTCCTCTGTTCACTGAGTAAATGCTTGTCATTAAATAGGATGGTTTATCAAGAGTATTGCGAAGCAATGAGCAATCTTTCCTTGGTTATAATGGAGCTTCTAGGAATGAGCCTCGGAGTTGGGAGAACTTGCTTTAGGGAATTCTTTGATGAGAACAATTCAATAATGAGGCTCAATTATTACCCACCTTGTCAAAAACCAGACCTCACTTTAGGCACTGGTCCTCACTGTGATCCAACCTCTTTAACTATTCTTCACCAAGACAAAGTGGGTGGCCTCCAAGTTTATGTCGACAATCAGTGGCATTCCATTAGCCCTAATTTCAATGCTTTTGTGGTCAATATTGGTGATACCTTCATGGTATGCTCATTGAATTTTCCTTTCCAGGTCTTGCCTGTTGTTCTAGACTTTCATACACGATGTGACTAACTTATAATTCCTTTTTGTCTTACTGATACAGGCTCTTTCAAATGGGAGATACAAGAGTTGCTTGCATAGGGCAGTGGTGAACAGCCAAACGACAAGAAAATCTCTTGCTTTCTTCTTGTGCCCAAGAGATGATAAGGTAGTGACACCACCAAGTGAATTAGTGGACCATATGAGCCCAAGGATTTACCCAGATTTCACATGGCCTATGCTGCTCGAGTTCACTCAAAAACATTACAGAGCTGACATGAACACCCTCGAGCAATTTACCAACTGGGTTCAACGAAACAAGTCCTGAAAAATCTCGGAGGGTAATGCTACTCTGTTGGATTTTAACACTCAATAGACAAAAAAACAGAGGAGTTTTGTGGAAGAAACAGGGGAGGAGGCAGGGAGAAGCAAATGTTTTTGAATAATGAAGGAAAACAGGGAATGTACAAGAGTGATAAGGAATGAATAAGATGATTTTGTAGCCTTTTATTAGAAGATGTAGAATGATTGCTGACCGCAATAATTTTGTGTCTTCATGTTATGTGCATAATAAGTAATGGTTTGTTTAGAAAAGTTTATTTATTTCCTATAAGCATGTTGAACAGTGTTTTTTTGTAAAATGAAATAATCTTCTCCACATATTTACCTTAACTTGCGTAAAAGTACTTCTCTACTTTCTTTCCAAATGGACACATGATAAATCTAAGCCCCTTCTGTTGTTATTTTTTTCCCCACTAGAAAATAAAGTAGCCTATTTGCTTTACGGCATGGAGGACCTACTTGGTACAACAAGTTAAAGCCCACCCACAAGTTATGAGATTATGTAGGATTCTTCACCCTTGAGATCACTGTCCTAAACTTTATTTTAATTATTTGGAAATATCAACCAAATAGGCCATTGGTCTCTGATAAGTGCTTTAAGTGGGGGACTTGTCTACCTTTTCCCCCTCATGCTTTTGTTTTTTTCTTCTTTGACAGGAAAAATTGCTTCTAATTTGAATTTGTGACAGTGTTTACCTAATTACACATTTTACAAGTTTTATTTGGCTCCTAATGAAGACAACACTATAGGCTTAATTTCTTTTAATTCACGGTTGAAAGAGTTCATGCTTCCAAGCTTCAAACAGTACACAATCCTTTGTTTTTGTTTGATTGGATGCTGAGTGGAATGAATTGATGAAAGATCAATTATGCTCTTGTAAGGGAAAAAGAAAATAGTTAGAACGGTGATAATAGAAGTGTAATAAAATTGTATATCTTTTTAGTTGATCGACAAGAATGAAGAAGGGTAAGAATAGAGGTTAAAAGTTTAGAGCCTTTTAATATATAAAATAGGGTTAGGCAGCATCAAGCACCATGATGTTATTTTCGAATAGTATCCATGGTTCTAATTTTATTTATAAGGCTTTTTGCTATGTTATTTTTCTGTTATATCAAATACACTAATCTTATCTATGATTTATAGTGCGGGATGTTATTTTACTCTTGAAAAAATATGTCTTGATGTTTGTGAGAATAAAAAAAAAGAACAACTTTCTATTAAAATGACCTTTATGTGTTGTAATTTTCCTAAATAACCAATTTTAAGGAACCAAACAAAGATTATTAGTGTGACACTTAATGAATGCTAATTAACAAAAACTGACAATTCGCTAATGAATCCTATGTTACAGCTCTTAGTGCAACAGTATGGGTTATTAGTTTATTATGAAGCTCTTGGAGCTATTAAGGAATAAGGTCAAAAAAACCAGCAAATAAGTCCAACATAACAGGTGGCCCACTATTTGAATGATTCAGAGGCACAGGGAACAAAAATCCATAGAGGAAGTGTTTTGGTTTTATTATTATTATTTAGATGTATCATGCCTGGAAATTTGGAGTCTTGTGCAAATTGGATGCAAAAGAAATACTGTCTTTAAATGCTGCAACATTCCTTTGGTGATTATTTTTTAATCCTTATCGTTCACTGAAGAAAAATAAATAAACCAAAACCAAATTGAAAATCATAATAGGCTTGTTTGGATAGCCCGTTTAGGCATCCAAAAGCCATTCATACGTTTACCGAGACAAAATTACTCTCACAAATTTACCTCGGAATCTGTGTCTGTTCTTCCAACGAACTTACCAAACAAGCCCAATATATGGTGTCCCTGGTCTATGTCGACATCACTCAAACCACAGATGCAGAAATTTTGCCATAAACTAAACGAAGCTAAATGAAATTTCAAAATATTGATTTATAGATAACTATAATTGCACTAAATTATATGTATTGATTAACATTTAATATAATTAAAGACAATAATTGATTCAGCTTATTACATAAATTAAATGAGAAGATGTGATGAAGGAAATTTCAAAAGGAGCTGATATGTTTTTACAAAAATGCTGATATTTTACAAAATTTCATTAACAATACTAGGTTTGTTTGGAAACGCAGTAGAGAAATACTTTTACGTAAGCCGAGGTAAATATGTGAAGGAGATTATCTCGTTTTGCAAAAAAATCACTGTTGAACTTACTTTTGGCTTTTCTCAACGCTTTGCCAAATAAGCTGGCTATAATACTTGAATATAGATCCTCCTACCCAATAAAATTTTTACATAGAAACTTTTCACCTTTCTTTTTTTGTATAATTTGTTCTCATCAGGGAGGAAATTAAAAGCATATATAGCCGCCACAAGTAAGGACAATGACAGTCCCATTCATGTGCTTCCTTCCAAAAGGCCCGCATCACGTGCCCTCCATTTCTTGTTTCTTCCTGCAATCCAACTCTCTTCGATTTTCATTATTTTTTGCATAATATATTATGTTACAGGATAAACATTTTTATATCACATAAACATCTGCAGTGTTCAGGACAACCCTCAAAAAACGACATTTCTTAGGATTTCTGTATTGGATACCTCCTTCTCACTCAATAAATATGACCTGTACCAATCATCACATATATGATTTATCCTTTAAATGCTTCTCCACATCCATCTTCTTTCATATATCCTTTGCTTCTCTCAATTATTCGAGGTTCAGCTAGCTTTTTCTCATCGCCAGATCCGTCTACGCATGTGATCTTATATACATACATATATAATAGGGAAAAACTCAAAGAATTGGCTAATACAGAAGAGTTAGTTTAATGTTGCAGGGTTTTATGCCCCAAAAGTTAAATATGATTTCTAAAATCGCTCTCAACATATATGTACTCTTTTTCATCCTATATGTAGAAATTTGTTAAAAGGTTTACTTTGGTTATAATATAACACTTCAATACTCTAGGTCTATAAATTTATAATTTTTTTAAAATCACCCTTATTTAGTGTACATAGTAAGTCAGTTTTCATCATGAGATAATATCAATGCAAATAATGATTAAATGGGGTATTTTAAAAAATCAACACACATTTTTATAGACAACTAAATTAACTAATTTACTCAATTTCTAAAAAATAATTATCTAACTCATGTATTAAGAAGCGAAGGAGGGAGTGATGGAAGCGTCTAAATTTGACTGAACGGTCTCATCAAATCAGAAGCACATAACAACCGATTGAGTGGTCTAGAACAACTACGGTTAAGGCACGATTTAATGTCTTAAACAAGAGAAAACAAATAATCATTCGAGACCCTTTTTTAATTCTTACCAGGCAAAGAAGAAGTGAAGGAGATAGAAGAGATCGAGCATCTTAATCTGGGAATTTAACAGTGGAGAGAGGACAAAACATGTGGTTGTTGTTACTGATGATTGAGTAATTATTTATATATAGCTAGGAAGATTAAATGGTGAGAAAACCAAAGCTAACAATCAATAATTATAACAACTCTATAATAGAAACAGAATTTGAAGTTTTTAACCTTCATATACGCCCCACACAAACCACACACACGCATTAATTATTGCACTTGAATAACTATATTATCCTTATGAATTGAAAGCCAATCTGCTAGCCTCAGTTACGTTCTAGGGCAGTGTTCAATATATTCTTGGAAATATATGTTCGTGCCTTGCATGATTTCCATTGCATGCAAACCACAAAGAGCTATCAATGATTAAAAGACATAAATCTTGTAGAAGCATATCGGAGCAATATGATTCTCTACGGCTAGCAGCCATACCAAACCCACCTTGATTGAAATATGTTTATTATGTGTCCTTATCTAATTTTCAAAGATCTAGCTACCTAGGTCACCTTTGGTTTGATTTTTTTACTAGGAACATATGTATTTTTCTATTAGAAACAATTCTTTTTAAAATGTTGTTAGATACTATAAGTATGCATACTTCTGATGAAAATTTAAATTTCATCTATTATTAAGGATTAATCCATTTCGTTAAATTCAACCACCGATTGGTTACTTAATATTTTTCATATTTCAAAATGTTATATTCAACTCCCTCAGTGTAGTGCTGGTAATGCGGGTCAGCCCGCGGGCTGGCCCGCACGGGTTCTTTTTTTATATAGGCGCCCTATATTGCATATAGGGCGCCTAAATTTTTCCTATAATTTTAAAAATGTCACTGCCTTCACTTTTTACTCTCTTTTTTAAAAAAAGGACGTAAATTTCAGTAATAAAAAGTATACTTTGTAGTAGTGTATGGATTTCAAGATTTTTTTTTTTTGACTTGTGTAGCCGGTGGGAGGAAGTGATTCCCAAACAAGCACATTTTGAACTAAAAGGGGTATCAAGTAATTAAACCCCCGGGGTTTAATTTTAAAAAATACTAGGACAGAACATGAAAGATTAGGTCACTCTTTAATTTCATTGGTTAATTTGGCCACAGGAGAACCATTAATAAAACTATAGAAGCACCAGAAAAACGACAAAAGGATGATGAGATCGAGTTGGTGATGATAAGTGAATTAATAAAATAATCAAAAGCAGTGTTCCTTTTTTGATACTCACTTGAATTCCTATTCGATAATTACGTGCCAGAATGTCCAACACACATAACCGCTTAATCAAACGGACAAAATCTGTTTTCTTCCATCGTCCTGTCGCTTCCTTCGTTGTAATTAGTGGGGGGTAGATATATAGCTAAACGTATTTAGAGTAGGAAACGACAAATCGTTTCCATTAATCCTTTTTTTTTTGAATGAGGAAACGACAAAGCGTTGATATACATGCACATCCTCGTCCTTTTCTAGGCTGTTTAATCAATAAAGGGGTAAACAGTTGTGAATTTGTTGTTTAATATGATTTTATTCGTAAATTCGGTAAGATCTAGGGTTTGCCACGTAACTTCAGACTAGTATTGGGCTTGTTTGGGGAGGCCGTTTGCCTCCCCAAAAGCCATTCCTGCATTTACCGAAAGAAAATTCCTCTCATATATTTATCTCAGAATCTATGTCTGTTCTCCCAACGGACTATCCAAACAAGCCCATTGTCCGTAAGATATATGAATCACGTGGGTGAGCTTGCGATAATGTCTTCCATTAATCAAGTTTTTGTTCCTTCTATTGTTTAGATTTTAATTTTGTTAGGAAATGGAATTTTGAGAACTATCGATGTGATGGAATAGATTATTTTGTCACGTAATGTATCTTAATCAATACTCACAATAATAATTCGATTTGTACTGTGTGTATTGGCTAGTATATATAATTTTGTGCTCGTCTAGGAATACATTGAAAAAGTGATTTTACATAAACTGAGGTAAATATGTAAGAAGAGTTTTATCTCGATTTATATACAATATGAAAAAAAAAGGAGAAAATAAGTATTCCCAAACACCCCCTTTATTCATTAGTTACTGATTAGTGATAACCCCTCCCGGAAAAAAAAATATAAAAAAAACACACACACATGCTATTAAGTTTGACGTGTTATTAATTTTAGAAATGAATACACTATTGGATTAGTATTTATCCTAATTAAGTTATGGATGTCTCATAGGCGAATTGAGGTATGGTTGGAGAAGAGCTATTTACTCACATTTAAATAAATAAAACCCTAGCTATTAACTCCCCATTATATATGTATATTTATATACTGGCCTATAGAGGTTTGGGTCGACACTATTTTCCCCATGAGAGTCAATTTATAGATTTTTGGCCTAAGTACTATATATAGGATCATTTAAATGATCAAGCGAGCTCAAATTACATCCTGAATGAAAATGGATCACCAAGAGTAAAATTGTTCCTTTTTGTGAAGATAGCAAAGTTACATAATTGATTGTAGCACACAGAAAACTTAGAATAATAAAATAGTGATGCAACGGATTTAGAATTGTTGGCGTTAATGCAGTTTGGTTAAGAAAGGATGTCCAGATGTAGTTGAATAGTTAACGGCAGTGATATCATCAGCAAAACCAAGCTGGTATAACAATTAATTTAGGTAAGTAATTCCTATATGATAACGATATATCATGCATAAACCACAGAAGCACACGGTTTATATTTTCGCATGGGCAGTTGGATATACTAGAGACTATAGAAAGAGGACAAATAACAGAAAGGCAAAGCATTTAAACAAATTAGCGGAAACAAATATTATGGTCCCAAGGATTAGGTTTATCCATGTGCTGCTTCTTGGTTTTTTAAGGCTGAACGAGACAAGTGTTGAGGCTTGGTTCTAAATTTCATGGTGAACACCACAACAGCTAGATGGATTCATGAAACTCCCCTTTTTTTCGAACTCTGCAAAACATTTTACAATGCAATTTGCTGTCTTTTTACACAGTGCTGTAATTAAAAAGCCTGCAAGAAGATTATGAATCAAATCATTATTTAGTTTATTGTTTTATTGTTCCAATGTACTGTAAAACCATTGGATTTACCCCCTTATGTCTATGTGATTTGAAAAGTGTCCATTGATGGATGTATTTTAAAATTGATCAGTCTTGGTCAAAAACTGATTGAACTGACTGAGTAATTTTTCATCAAGACCAGATGTGAAATCAATGATTGAATCTATCTAACTTCTCTCTTGTCAATTTTTCACTCAAGCTTACACCTGAATTAGGATCGAATTATTGTATAACTTCTCTCTTGTCACTTGTCCAATATTATATTATTGCCAGCTGCATCATAATTCAGTTCAAACTCCAAAGTATCATAAGTTCCCTTCATAAAAACCTGACATTGTAAATTTTTTGTCAAAATACTATTCATCTACTTTTTCAGTTTCATGGTACATTTTTCTCAAAAAAAAAAAGCTTACTACAATGCATGCCATTGAGGTTAATTATATAAAAAAATTCTTTTTATTCTTTTATTAGAAGAGATCATATTTAAAGTATTGTTAGGTGCTGAATATATGTGCCTTTTCTAATGAAAATTCAAATATTGGTTAACAACGTTGGGAGGTACTAATGGGAATTCAACTCTTTTATTGAATGCCATTATTCTTGCTGGGCTGTAAAACTAAGTTTTCTCTTCCCAGGTAATTCTTTTGGCCACAAATATTGTCAACTTTTATTAATATAATATGACACATATAAAATAAAATATTTCCCGTGAACAATGGGATGCATTATTTAACTACAGATGAATTCACATAAAATCACTATCAACATTGTTGGTGTGATTTGCTTATTACTACACAGCCAATTACCTTGTCCGATTACACAGAAGTTAACCATTGCCATATTTTCCTATAAAACATTGTCCATTTATAATATTCTCTGCAATCTTTAATATAAGATCCAATTTGTAGTTCAATTTTTCATTAAAATAAATATGATATTAAGGATAGAAAGGAGTAACTGGTGTTTCTAATATTTTTTTGTTAGATATATGTATTATCTTAATGAAGGCAATTATATTTGAAACACTGTCGCACGCTATATGTGGGTACCTCTCCTATTGAGATCTAAATCTTGATTTACCATGTTATAAAATACTAACTCATTTCTTAATCCAACCGCATATAATACTGACTCATTTCTTTATCCAACCGCATAATCGGTACTCAATTTTTAATATGATGTTAGGTAAGAGAGATGAATGGTACCCTAATAGACTCTGAACATATTTTGATTCATATTTTATTTGGACTCACACATGCAAGTCCATATGAGGGCCAAACTTTTCACGGGCCTATACATGTAAACCATTGAAGAGCCCAACTTTTCAGGTATCGTTTTCCCCTACATTCAATCATCATTTTTGGCTCCAGTCGTGACGCTTGGGATGTATCACCATAGCTTAGTGAAGCTAGGTTGACCTACCTGTATGACCAGAACTAAAGGGCTTGCTTGAGATTCTTCAGTGCCCGCAGGGACAGACCCCAGTGGATCATGAATTAGGTGCCCTGCCCTTGGATCGTGGGTGAGTCCAACCCCTTTCCTAAAATTTGTGTATAAAAAAATCATCATTTTACATTATGTAGTGTGTGTTTGGTAACTCTATTTGAAATGTCTTTCACATAAGTCAAGGTAATAATTCTCTCACATAGTTACCTCAGATTGTGTGAAATCATTCTCCCAACGATTTTACAAAAGGGTCATGTGAAGAAACTGCCTTAATAAAGAAAGAGATTATTGTGCAATCAAAATGCTAGATCTGTCTTGTGTGAGTTCACAAGAGACCCACAGAAATTCTCTTTTTCTTTTTTATTGAGAGTGCACAATCCAACCCATGCATACATAAGAAAATGGTTCATTGCTTCATTTGGTTGCCATGACTCATGAGATAGAAAAACCGGAGATTTTAGTAATGAATCAATACGAATGAGAAAACGGGTATGAGGAAACAACGGCATTTCATACTCTTTCTTCTTCTGTAGTGCAAGATGATATGAACTTCTTGACAACTGCATAGAGGTCCTTAGGGCCCGTTTGGTACACATAATTGATTTTGATGGAAATGGAGATGGAGATGGATATGGAAATGGGGTTTAAAAGTACGTTTGGTATGCTTTGGAATTGAATCTTAATTTGTATGTAAAATGACTAAAATGCCCTTATGATGTAAAAAAATATTTGGCCCTCCATTCTATTCCGGCGAAAGCTACCATTTTTCCGACATCTATTTTTTCCGGTGAAAACGCAGATGAGATCTCCTACCTTCATATTCCATAGACACTTGCACCCATTTTTCTGGTGAAACACAGACGGGATCTCCTACCATTTTTTTCGAAACCTTGACATCGGCCAAGAAGCTATGGCAAGCTAGGTACTGCAAGATTTTCGGCCAAGAAGACATAATGGCGTATAAGCTCGTTAATGAAGCTCTCGCTCTCACTGATCATTCAACTATAGCAAATGAGTAACTCACTCATGCATAAAGCTAGTGTACTGCTTATTCCAGAAAACATCGGCACATGCACCCATTTTTTCCGGCGAAAACGCAGACGAGATCTCCTACCATTTTTCAGGAAAAATTCGAAAATGACCAGCGTTCTGGGTAGCTCACGATCAAGAATCCCCTTCGTTCTAGGTCGCTCACGATCTAAAGATCAAGAAAGCCGTCCATAATTCCCTTCGTTCTGGGTCGCTCACGATTTGAAGGCTACACCACTTCCTTCTCGATGCCAAGATACAGAAAATAGCACTTCATCGTCACCATCGAGTTCGTCGTCGAGTTGCCATCGAGTCACCGTCGAGTTTGTCGTCGAGTCACCGTCAAGTTCGTCGCCGTCAAGTCGTTGGGTGTCACAAGGCAAATCGAAGAGAGAGACCGAAGGCGACGATGTGGGAAGGTTATACCTGGAATTCCATGAAAATTTATGTAATTCCATGCATGAGGCCATGGAATTGATATCATCCCTTTTTGATTGAATTGAATTCCATATGGAATTCAATTCAATCATACCAAACATTCATTAAGTATGGAATTCAATTCCAATTCCATTTCCATGCCATCAATTCCTGCATACCAAACGTGCCCTTAGACTTCTGGAGATCGCGATCTTGAATACCGTGGTGCCCACCTTCTGTGACAGGTCCACCACCTTCACTTGCCCCTCTTCCATCGTCTTCACCACTTCCTTCTATCAGTCCACCAATAGGTCCCCCTGTCCTTGTCACCAGTACCCTCCACCTCGCCCTCACATCGTCGTAAGCCGCCGGCAAGCGATGCTCCGGAGCGAGGCGGCACTCAAGGGAGACGACGACGGCGCCGAGGTCATCGGACATGATGAAGCAGAAATCATGAAACATAGTGGAGGCTGCACTGAGGAAGATAAAGCCACCTTCGTGGAAGAAGACGATGAGGGGTAACTTGTTGTGGGAGGAGATGACATGGCTGGGTACGAAAAGGCGAGCCTAGGTATGTTTGGAAGCATTAATGGGGAGGTCTTTGGAGAGAATGGAGACGGAGAGACTGGGATCAGGTGAGGGAAGGCTTACCGGATGAGGATTTAAGCGGGTGAGAGAGCCGTTGGGGTTGAGGACGACGTTGAGCTTGTGGTAGGCGTCTCTCTCAGAACATTGAGTTTGGGTTGAGTCGGATTTTACCATGAAGCAGAGAAAGCATAAGGGCCCGTTTGGTATACAGAATTGATTTTGATGGAAATGAAAATGAAAATGGAGATAGATATGGAAATGGAAATGGGGTTTAAAATTACTTTTGGTATGTCTTGGAATTGAATCTTAATTTGTATGTAAAATGACCGAAATGCCCTTATGATGTAAAAAAATATTTGGCCCTTCATTCTATTCCGGCGAATGCTACCATTTTTCCGGCAAAAATGCAGATGAGATCTCCTACCTTTATATTTTATAGACACCTGCACCCATTTTTTCGGTGAAACACAGATGAGATCTCCTACCATTTTTTCTGGCACAAACCTTGACATCAGCCAAGAAGCTATGGCAAGCTAGGCACTGCAAGATTTTCGGCCAGGAAAGACACAGTGGCGTATAAGCTCGTTAATGAAGCTCTCGCTCTCACTGATCATTCAACTATAGCAAATGCGTAACTCACTCATGCATAAAGCTAATGTACTGCTTATTCCAGAAAACATCGGCACATGCACCCATTTTTTCCGGCGAAAACGCAGACGAGATCTCCTACCATTTTTTCGGAAAAATTCGAAAATGACCAGCGTTCTGGTTAGCTCACAATCAAGAATCCCCTTCGTTCTGGGTCGCTCGCGATCTGAAGATCAAGAAAGGCGTCCATAATCCCCTTCATTGTGGGTCGCTCACGATTTGAAGGCGACACCGCTTCCTTCTCGATGCCAAGATACAGAAAATAGCACTTCATCGTCGCCGTCGAGTTTGTCATCGAGTCATTGTTGAGTTCGCCGTCGAGTTCGTCGCCATCAAGTTCGTTGTCGAGTTCATCATCGTCAAGTTGTCGCGTGCCCACTGGAGAGACTGACGGATGTTGGTGTCACAAGGCAAACTGAAGAGAGAGACCGGAGGCGACGATGTGGGAAGGTTATACCTGGAATTCCATGGAAATTTATGTAATTCCATGCATGAGGCTATGGAATTGATATCAGCCCTTTTTGATTGAATTGAATTCCATATGGAATTCAATTCAATCATACCAAACATTCATTAAGTATGGAATTCAATTCCAATTCCATTTCCATGCCATCAATTCCTGCATACCAAACGTGCCCTAAAGAGAATACGAGCGTGACTGACCATAGGAGATTGATCCGCGATGAAGGAAAAAGATACATGGCGATGGAGGATGTTGACTTACAGAGCCATGAAGATGGTTCTTTTGCCTCCAAACTATCGTTCTTTTCTTTCCCTTTTGGGTGGAATTCTTTTTTATATAAATCATCCAGTATCCTGATGTATCCTGGGTTCATTGCCCGCCCCAAACTAATCTGAACCCCCCGCGAGGAGATCTTACGGTGGTAGCGAGGTATTGATGGGACAACCTCTTTGAGGTTGAGTTAATTATTGCGGCTGTCACTCCCCAGGGTTCGAACATTCACCCAGAGGAATGCTGGTAGTAGCCCTTGCCAACTCTACCAAACGCCCATCAGTAGAGTTGGATGTCACTCCTTTTGGGTCGAATTAATTAACCATAATTCTTCCCCATTTTTTAGTTCGTATCGGAATTTTTTTTAATCAACTCTCGGATAACATTTTTCGATATATCAAGCGCTTCAAAGGTTGCACGCCAATTTAAGCTCCTGCATGGGCTGCTTAATGGGCTCCAGGTAATTGAAATGAAATAAAATTTAGTCCATTTTACGCACAAAGTCACAATGAATATCCCTTTATCAATGGGCTTGGATATCAGTCACACAACTATTGGATACAAGAAAGAACCGATGATCAGAATCACAACCACATCTTGATATACTATTGGCCTAATTTTGTTTGAAAAACTTATGGAATAGGCCCAGTCATATTAGATGTCAACTAGCTTATAGAGAGAATTACTACAAAGATCTCAGCAAAGGAATTAAATCACTAAAAATTCCAAAGAACAAATGAGGCTCATTGTCATTTTCTTTACAAGAAGTTATCATTGATTTGATGTAAGATTTTTAGATGATTGCATTCATTTCTTAACACCTTACAATGATTCTCCCTAACGTATTTATTCTTAGTGTGAAACTATGGTACATCTAACTGAGATTGAATCTTAACAATATAGTTAAAGTGGATCGTAATTAAGTAAACGAAACAGAAAAAGAACTTATGGTTCTTCTGTAGTATTTCCCTGCCATATAATTGTCACCCATTTCTTGCAACTGATCTTCTTCTCATCACAATCACTCTTTTGTGAGATTTATTGGTGTACAGGCTTGTTTCAATTATATATTAGCAGAAGGGCAGAATTATAGCAATCATAAGGTAACAAAGAATTATAGCAACTATATTAGGCGGTTGGTGAATTTTTGGAACTTTACTGATATAGTTATACAATCTATTTCTGCCACGCACCACTACCTTCTTGTTGAGATCTCTTGCGGGTTATAAAATCAAGTGTGATATAATGGCAACTAGCTAGCTTCTCATTGTTTTGCAGCGATTAATTCATTATTAACTGCTATTCTTAACTTAATTTCATATACTTAAAAATAAGAGTCACGCCTGTGAGCAATTGATCATATATATGCCCTTGATATGTATTTCGTATTTTTCGTACAAATGAGATATTTAAGTTAAAGCAAAAGAAAAGAGAGCAATGATAAAATCAAATGCCATTACAGGACTCGACAAACACAAAGTGCTCCAAATATTTTAAGCCTCCGATCGAAGAGATGATAGGACGCTCATAAATCAATCAACTTTGTCTGATAAAAGACGAATCCACCCAGGAGGCTGGTCCGACTGGTTGTCCAGGGGAAGGTAAGGCACCGAGTACCAGCTAGATCTTGGGCTCGAACCCTGGAAAGTCCCGGCGCACTCCGGGACGACCTCGGATTAGTCTAAGTTCGAAAGGATTCGGGATACCAGAGGATAAAATGCCCTCTCATCACTTAAAAAAAGACGAATCCTCTCGAATTGTTCTCTGAATGAACAGTAAACGAGGGCTACATCCTTTAATGTTCTTTGGTTGTTTGTTTCTTTTTAGTGAGTGTACTAACCTTTTGCGCTCTTCATTGATTATAAAGCAATCTGAAGAAAAAATTAGCAAATATATGAATCTCATTCTGCTGGAAATTAAAAGAATATTGGATATGAATGGTTGGTAAGTTGAGAGACTTTATGAAAGGTACATAAATAAATTATTAGGTGAAAAAGTCGATGCATGAGAGGATGGTGCCTGGTGAAATGTTCTTAAACAAACGCATACGCGTGTCAAAATCTCAAACTGTGATCTGTGAGATGTTACCTTTGTGGACACTCTTCCACAGCTCTTTGTCGCTAATTTAGATTGGTACGAAGAGATATTATTGGACCACATCATTTGTCGGCAGTGAGAGACTGAGAGGTATCTCTAATTAATTCCTATATATATATAATATTAACCATTCATCATTCGTTCATTTTACAAAGGTGTGGAATTGGAATGATTTAATTTATGACAGAAAGTAGCCTCGTTGTTAAGAGATACCCATCTTTAACCGTTCATGTGCTTGCTTTTCTTTATAAAATATTTTGCCTTTTTAAATTTGGGATACATCATATCAGTATGGAAGAGTGGGTCAATAATTTGAACTTGATTCCTTTGTTGTAATATTAATGAAACATAGACATATTCATACGCTATAGCCAGGAACAGGTTAGTTGTTATATGATCTTTCAAATGTGTGTGAGTTCAAACCT
This sequence comes from Vachellia pachyceras, assembly GCA_025593235.1. Taxonomy (NCBI): domain Eukaryota; kingdom Viridiplantae; phylum Streptophyta; class Magnoliopsida; order Fabales; family Fabaceae; genus Vachellia; species Vachellia pachyceras. The sequence continues at coordinate 36,226 of JANTPZ010005867.1, forward strand.
TTGTGAATATGTGTTGGGGTTTTGAATTATAAAAAAATTAATATATACAAATGACTACCGTATCGATTTAAAAGAAAAAGAAAAAGATAGCGCGGCGTTCTTAAAATATTAGATGTACTGACTTCAAAAAATCGCTTTGAATAAATATTCAACTTCAAACCACATATTATGTCATTCAGTATGCAAAATTTGTAGATTTTGTGCTTAGCTAGTTCTTGTTTATAGATATTTTAGAAATTATAAATCCAAAAAAGAATCACATAACAATAACGACTGTGTGCGTGTGGATGTCGGGTTTATTTCTCTAATTTTTTTTTTGGAGGAGTTACTGTGGATATTCCTAAGAATAAAAAAGTGACATGTAGTGATAAGTTCAAATGCAAAAAATAATAATCCATTTATGCTGATCACTCACTTTATTTTTAGAACTTTTTATAATTATTATATATGTTTTATTTCTCTTGAGCTTTCCCATGCATCTTCCTTACATATTTGGCTCAAATCATTATTAGTTGGAACACATTATCCATACAAAGATTTTCTTCACGAACTTGGTTCCATTCGTGCAACATGATTATTTTAATTATCAGCGTAAATCATTTAGATGAGAATGATGCTGCCCAAGAGAATCCCCCTATCCAAATAATAATATTATTTTATAAATGATCCATAATCTAAACTCAGTTGCATCGCATGTAATACAATCATACAAACAATGTATGATGATTAGAATACAAGATACGACAACGAAGCTAATCTTGATTTAATACATGCTTTGTGTTTGGTACAATTGATGATATCTTCAATATCTTATATTCAATCATACAACTTTAATTTGTATTTATAGAATGGTTTCTTTTGATCTCAAGTTTGATATGAAAATATGGTCGACCTACATCTATCATATTTTTGGCAAATTGTCCCCCCCCCCCGGGGCCAAAAAAAATAATCGTAGGTTTATCCAGGTATCACCAACCCAAAGCTGCCAACATGCAAAAGTTTCTTATATATTTCAGATGTCAGGCTGTATCAAATTTGAAGGAACAACTTATTGTAATAAAATTAATTAACACTTGTAAGTAAACTTATGGCTCTTTGGAATACCAAGTACGTACAATCATGGCTTTCCAAATGCGACAAGTCTCGTTATTTCGATTTGCCATATGACTAGGCATAATGTATATTCACAAATTAGATCTGAATTTCATTAAAAAAAAATATGTTTCAGGCATCGATGGATGAATCTCATATGTGTGGTAAGAATATGATAAAAATATCCCAAGATCAAGACATAATCCTTCTGACGAATAAATGATCAGTACAAAATCCAGTATTCATGTTTTATCTCAAATGGCGTGCAAATGCGCGCGCGCGGACCCCATTCCAGTTACTTTTATACATAGAAGGGAAGCTCATTTATCCACTCACTTTTCCCATCCATCACTGAAGTTGATCTGACACCAGCCAAAGAGATTCATACAAGATTTTTGCCATATAATGTGAAGTCTTTTTCTTTTTCCGTTTCTTTCAAAAAAAAAAAAAGAACTTCCTTCCGTGATCAAGGTCATCTCTCACTCCTCCTTAAGACATAATGAGAAGAGATGGGAAAAAAACACAATTATTTACCTAATGGTGATATAGGTAATGAAATGTGCATGTTACTATGCAGTGATATCAAACCATTCTTGTAGGATATTTTCCATCAATTAAATTCGTTTAAACTTGGTAAATGAATCGATTTGATTTTAATGAAAGCTTTACGAACAATATGATTGAGATGATCAGCATTGCCTTATCTGATCAAACGTTAATTAACTAGGTCGGTTCCCTTGTGTGTTGTATAGTTTGATGGATTCATGTGCATTATTCATGGTTTATGAATGGTAAAGCCTGTTATAAATTTTATAATTGACATTGAGGATTGTTAGGGATAAATGCTTGCGGGAACGAACACACACACATGGCTGCACGAACAATTAAAATATTGCATTATTTTGGCAACATTTTTGCACCAAAATCAAAATTTGAAGCACCATTTTTTGTAGCTACCCTGCAATATGCATGAGCTCATTATAAGATTGGTTCATGTGTATTAATATGAAACTAACTCCCTCGGTTGATTAAATCGTCTTCAAAAGATTTGGATTGGTTTCATATATTTATCTTTCAATAACCAAACCGATGTGACCAGATTAATCAAAGAACAAAAAACAGTTCAGTCTTAAAAAAGTTAACAAATGAAATATCTTATATTCGAATTGCTTCAACCAGCTTCATTTCAGAAGTTTCTAACCACATCAACAGCCTAAGAGCTTGTTTGGAAAACCTATTTGAGAATAATTTTTATGGAGTTCGAGGTAAAACCTAAGTTTTGGAGAATATATTTTGAGAAGATGACTTTTATGGATTTTGAGATAAAACCTAGATTTTAAAAGGTGATTGTGAGTTCATTTGGTTTCCGGATCGAAAATATAAGTTTTGTGGCAAAATCTAGGTTTTATCCCAAAATTATGTTTTGTCCAAGTATTCACATTTTTCAGAAAAGCTATTCTGGAGACAAAACATAGTTTTGGAAAAGCTATTATTTGTCAAATCACACTCTCTCCTAATAAATTTGCTCTTTCATCTTTTCTCTTTATTCCTTTTTTCCTAATTTTTTGCCTGGTAAAGCGTAAAAACCATTCTTACAATAACTTCCCAAAGATAATCACATTTTCAAAATTTAGGTTTTGTTTTGGATCCCGTAAAAGCTATTCTTTCAAAATCTATTCTCCAAAACATATTTCCTATTTTTCATTCTTTCTCTTTCCACTTTCCTATCTACTTTTTTCCTCGTAATCCATAAAGCTAATAACTTCCCAAACATAAATCACTTTTCAAAAGTTAGGTTTTACCTCAGAATCTGTAGAAACTATTTTCCAAAATCTAGGTTTTACCTCGAAATCTGTAAAAGCTATACTGAAAATGAGATTCAAACAAGCCCTTGATACATTATGACACACGGTTCAGATTAATGAGATGTTGATGTTGATGTTACTAAAAGGAGATAGACATGGCGGTAAATCTTGTCAGAGGGATACTTCGAAATGTGCCTAACTGTCTATTTCTTTTTCGTTGTGTGTGGATTGAACAGTCAGAGAAGATTAATAATATTTGCACTTCAGTTTTTGGGGTTACAAACCAGATTTAAAACCATTAGAAGGTTATAAAGTAAAACAAGAACTGACGACATAGATAATTTCCCTGGGAGAGTTCAATCAATGCACAAAACTAGCAAATGCGAAGTGTTCAAAATGTAGCTAGCTAGCTGATACATAATCTATAAGCAACATAAGAAGGTTTTTAACTTGCGCGGAAAAAGATGTGCAAATGCATATTCTGGCTAATATACTCTATATTTCAGTAATGGTGCTTATTACAAATGGATCGAATTAGTAAAGTCCAAAATCAGTGACTTTCTTCGCAACAAAATATAATTAAAAGTTTTCTGGTTCAGATGCAGTCTCTCTGCAACAAAGAACCTAGCTAAAATTAGACATATACATTCAGACTAGTACTGACATATAAGTTGATCTCTAAAAGAAAAGAAAATAAAATGAATCATATATTAGGCAGTCCGTTTGGCAAGAACCTACGAAATTATGGGAAGAATTGTTACCTATATTCTGTCGATAATATTGCTGCAGTAAGCTTTCTTTGCAGTTCAGAGTAGTCAGTAGTACTCCCAGAGATATCAGACTCCTTCTGGAAAGTTATCACAAACTTTTAGAAGTAATAAACAGTCTTTTTTTTTTTGGCTCAATATTTATATGTAGGCACACGGCAACCTGATACACATATATGTTGTACCTCTAATCGAATTGTGTGAATGAACATCTCATCCCTTTTGATAGAAGTGTAGCTCACCACATTAAGCCCTTCTTTAATTAAAATATTCAAGAGTGTTGACTGAGTAAATAAGTACTCTCTGAATCTATAACTGCACATAATCTCAGCCCCGCCCTTGTAAGGATGAACAATAACAGATATTCTATGACCATTTTTCATCAACTCTTCTCTCTTTTCCTTCAACTGTTTCACCTTGTTCTTTAAGTGTTTGATATATTTCACAGCCCCATCAACGTGATCTGATGCGGATCGCTTTCCCTAATGATATGGTAATACATTCATAATCAAGATTACACTAAACTTCTGAGAATATTCAAGCAACTTAGAGAAACTCATCAAAAGTAAACTAAAAGAAACCAAAATATTACTCTGATATATTCAAGAGGCAAAGTCGATCTGAGAGAAGAACAAAGCGTGGTCATTTCTTGTCTCCTTTGTCTTTCTGTCTCTCTATGCATCCATTTCCTGTTACCATCTTCAGCAATTTTAGCAGGAAGTTCGTTTTGCTTCTGCTTGCCCTTCCCCTTTCGTATTACTTCAGTTCCAAGATTAGGTGGAAAGCTTTCGTGATCCTTCACTGCTTCTGCAGGATCGTGAAAGATCTCGTCTTCCGGGATTGTTTGGATTGAGAGAGGAGAACGGTTCAGAAATGAAATTTGGAAGAACAAATCTTCATCGCCGACCGGATGCAACGGGTTCATCATTTGTGGGCTTTCAAAGATACTGGAGAGACCAATCTTCAGGTATTAATATGACATGATTTGTTAACTAGGGTTTGAGACCCCTCTTCTGTCCGATATATTTGCTGGGATACTCATATCTTCGATCTGACCTGCCGATATACAACAAAATGATTTCATTTGTTTCTTTTTTGTCTTTACATTCTTAAACTAATGCTCTGGTGGGGCTTCCATGGTATTCTCCATCAACTTATTTTATAATATGTAATCCTTTCATTATACTCAACATAATTGAAATTGAAAACAATGTAAATTAACATATAACTCATGCTTTTCATTCTTTCTTATAATAGATTATGACGTATGCATTACACAGAATTTGATATTATTTGTGAATTATTAATAATAAACTTTCTATGTATGTATTAATATTTATGATTGTTTATTAAAATCATTCTATATCATACATTAGTTATATAAAAAATATTGCAGCTAGTTGGGTCTTTAAAGCTTGTTAGCTAGGATTAAGAGAGGTTTCAATGAGAGACATATTTACCTTTAATGTTCGATAATACCTCAAATTTCTATATATTTATTGATTATTCACCTATAAAAAAACTAATCATATTTTATATACGGCTTGCTTGCTATTAATTAATTAACCTGATGAATTATGACGCAAGTTCAAGTTGAATTCAATGAAAATTCAAAATTGAGAATTTGACTTTTACATTATTATTTTTTTGTTAGTATTAATCATGTGGGTATTAATAAGACACGTTGTTTCCCACTGTAGCAATAGCGGCAGTATGTATAGAAAATTGGTCAACTACCATGGCCGTATTATATATTTGAATGCTTAAAGCTTCTTTATGGAAAAGAAAGGAGGAAAAAGCAATGAGGTAAATTTAAGTGAAGAGGCCATTTCCGATTTCCCCATCAATGTTGGACTTTT